>BMAV01017815.1:0-20161 GCA_019973955.1 Trichonephila inaurata madagascariensis | reverse complement strand
AAACCAATTTATCAAATTACCAAATTTTGATGTTCGATGTACCTTTTCTAAACTACTGTTCTGGGTAATGTAAATTTTTATAGTAATATATTTATAATAATGATAGCTAATATATAACAGAATAGGCGTTTTGTAATAAGCTCAAAATTTTGTTTTTTACAAACATTTTTTTTGTGAAAAGTGGATCAAATTTCACTATGTTTGATAAAATATTTTATAAATTATGAAAAAATTCAAAATGGGCTAAAAACTCATTTTAGTATAATGATAAAGGTGTACACTAAGACGACTTGGTACCCTTTGAGCTACTTTGATTCTTTATGCATTTAAAAATTATATTTTAGCATTTTATATAATGTTTCTATTCAAGAAAATGATACGAGATGAAATTTTTCACATACTATTCACACAATTTTAAAAATTTAAATTTTTTAAAGAAAATTTGGAAAATTTTAAAACATTACTCCTTTTGTAATTATTAGTTTTTTGACCTGAAATTATTTCATAATATACTTATGGATGTTTTGAACAAATTTTGGATCAGTACAATAACAATTCGTTTTTTGAAATAAAATGTTGATATGCCTGCTTTAAAAGAAATCAGCGAAAGCCCAATATCTCTTTACAATTTAATTTTTTTTTAAAAAAAGTATTCAGTTTACGGCAAAATGGATCCCTAATTTTGTTACATACTTTTATATACAATTCAGGAAAAATGGAAGTAGTGGTAAATAGTTGTGTGGAAGGAAGTAGCATTTTAAAATACACTATGTTTTTGAAAAACACAAACTAGAAAAACCACTTTAAAGTTTATAATTCAGAAAAATTATAATGGAAGCCGGTAAACTTAAGTACCGCTTTAAAGGTAGTAGTTATATATCTTATTTTAAAAATAATTGCATTTTCGTAGTACACTTTGACCCATACATTTCTATAAATGATCAATTTTAAGAAGGTATTAATTGCTCAAGAAAATTCAAGAGAAAAAATAATGAGCCACTGCATCATGACAAGAAAGTTTAGTTCATTGCTACCAATATTTGGAAATATTACATTTTGTATTAAAACATATGAGGAATAAGAACTAAAATTATGAAATTATTAATATAAAATGCCTTATTCAAAAATTTTGCATACACACATTTCACCAAAGAAGAAGAAAATTATATTATTATTGCCTCAGAGAAATATTCTGCTTTATATATTTACATTTTTTATAGTTATTATTTTCTTTATAAAATAGGGTTTTTTTTTTATCAGAACCTTTTTTTACTTTTTCTAAAAGGGAATTAGCGGTACTATTGTTTTCAAATGAAGTTTTACTTAATTTCTAACTTTTCCGATTCATACAAATTGATAATCGAGAAAGGATAGTAATGCAAAAGCATAATAAGACCCGTGAAGCAAATAAATAAATAATAATAATAATAAAAAAAACAAGCAGGTTTGTCATTTTGGGGTATTATTAAGATCACGCCAATTGTATGAAAGTTTCCAACCATGTATGTTGACAGATTTTGAAGAAAAGGTACATCAAAAACAATAGCCAATTTATCATGTCGGTATGAAGTTTCCTACCTTAATCACATTTTCGTTTTCGTATTCAGAAGACAAAATACGCATGAAAATGCATATGGCTAAGGTTGCCAGGACCATTGTATTATTGGCCTAAAAGTATTTAACCACTATTTTTCGTGTTAAGTGTTTCATTTAAGCAATATTATTTTCCTTGCCAGAGACGTAAACCAGGAAGGCGTCGCCATCTACAGTAAATAATATAGAGTGGTCCTGTAAATAAAATATATATTCATTAGCCTATCAAGTTTAAAGGTTGAGAGGGATTTACTTCTAAATAACCATTATGCAACAATATATTGTGAGGCGCGGCTCTTTATTCAAAAGAAAGAAGTTAAAAATAAATTTATGAAACCATTTTGGGAATGATGTAACCTTTAAAAAAACTATTTTGTATGCGAATAAGATTTTTCCCCATGCAATATTCCAACAAACCATTTGCTTATTTGTATAAGTTTGCTTATGCAACCATTGATAAACGTTTGTTTAAGAAGCTTAGTACGAAATATCGGTAAACACGAAATATAACGGTCCCTGCAAACAACTGTATTTTTTCATATCTTTTTTCTCTTAACATGAATTGAAAATCACTTAAGGGAAGTCGGAATCTTCTATGCCGACAATATTAAATTTTTTGTTTTCGATCTACATTTTGAAAAACTGTTATATGTATATCTTTGAAATTTTTCACACAATTAAAGTACACCTTTCTCATTATACTAAAATGAGCTTTTAGCTATTTTTGAATTTTTTCCTAATTTATAAAGTATTTTATCAAACAGAGAAATTTGACCCATTTTTCACATAAAAAAATTATAAAAAATACGTTTTTGAGTTTTATACAAAAGGCTTATTTCAGTATATCCTTAGTATTCCTTAAGGTAACAGAGCACCTTCGAAGAAAATATTTTGAATTAACCTGAATTTTTCCTGTAAATGCATATTTTAGGTAATTTCAATGGGTCTACTCTAGAATTAGAAAAATACCCAAGAAAAGTTTTGTTAGTGTACATTTTACTACAATCAGAAAGAACATTTTATAAAAAAAATTAGCAAAAATAAGACTTACGCAAAACCTTGATAGCACACTGAAAAATAAATATATTACGACATTTTCGTAGGTGAGAATAATATAGCATTTAACCTTTTCACAGGAATAGACTCTCTTGTTTGTAAATAATATAATAGCCAAGTGGGAAGTTATTGTGTTTCGAGCTTCTATACGCGTTGACATTTTCTTTTAAGCTATTGTAATTTTCAGTTTGTGCTATATAAAAATTTCACTCAACACAAAACACCATAAGAAAGGTCTATTCCCCTGTATAAGCCCCAAAAACGCAAACCTGCAAGTACTGTTTCATTCAAGCATAACTTTTTGAGATAATGTTAAAACGACATAAGGTGAAAAAATCATGAGAAAAACTCATTTTGAGAAAACGACAAAAATAACATTAAACTCATCTGATTACAAGAAAAAACACTTACTTTCTTATTAAAATACCGGGCATATATGACGCACCCTCTTTAACACCCTAAAACATATTTTTCTTTTTAAGTGCTCTTAAAATTTCTGTGCGAGCAGGTGCGTTTATGAATCGATTTACAGATTCTGCATCCTCGAATGTTTATATACTTTTTTGAAGAAAATTTTGAATTAGCTTCCTGAATTTACCTGTAAATGCATATTTTTATGACCCATAGGATATAAAATTAGAAAACGCAAGAAAAGTTTTATTAGTGTACATTTTACTGTGAAAGGGGTTATTTTATAAAAATAACCAAAAATAAGACCTTACGAAAAACATATTAACTGAAAAATAAATAAATATATTATTTTTGCATAAATTGAATAATATAGCATACGGCTTCTTATCTAGGGAATGGAGCTCTTATTTGTGAGAAGTAATGCTTAAACCACCATTACGTGGGAAGTTATTGTGTTTCCGAACTTCTATATGTTGAAATTTTCTTTACCGTTATTAGGTTTTATAATTGCTGTATACAAAAAAATTTCTACTCAACTTTAAAATCTTAGAAGGTCCATTCCCTGTATAGTATTTAAAAAACACTCCGTATAAAATTTTTATTTCATTCAAGCATAACACAGAATGTGTGTTTTGCGGTAAGAAGAAATGTGAAAAACTCATTTTGAAAACGACAAAATAACATTAAACTCATCCGATTTACAAGAAAAACACTTGCTTTCTTATTAAATGCACCAGATTTATAATTCTCCCCATCTTTTTTGCTTCTAAAACACTATTTTCTTTTTAAGTGCTCTTAAAATTTTCCTGTGTTTTACTGTTTTGAGGTCTGCATTATGAATTGATTCACGGATTCATTTATCTAAATGTTTTACATATCCCCGTAAGGTAAACACTCAAGTTTTCTATATTCATCTTGTAAAAACCTTTAGACACCCACTTAATCCTTCATTTGAAGTGTATAATAGCATCATACGACCACAAATTTAATTGTATTGAGCAGGAAACAAATACTTCATTCCGTACGTTTTGCCAAACTATTCGTCACAAAACACTCGTTGGCATTTTGCGTACGTCCATGTAAGCACTTGCTTAATATCTCATTTGTCGCATAGTTCTAAATATACTGGTTTTAATTTTATTTAAAAACATCATTTGACCAAAGCAACATATTTCGTAGGAACATTTTTGTTGTTCCATTTGCCACCCACTGAAAATAACACCACCTTTCCCTGTGGGCATTGACATGCGTCGGTTTCTTACTTGATGCACAGTGATATAACAGCAATTACATTTTGCTGCATGGCTTTAAGTTACCGGCTTGCTGCGAACGAAAAGCAATTCCATTGTTGTAGTTTTGAAATCGCCGATAAAATTATCAGTTAATTTGCCTTTACCAGAGAGTCCTTTGGTTTTAAATTTCGGTTTGTCAGGCAAAACAACTCAGGGAAGTACAGGAAGATATATTAAAGCTTAAGATCAATAAATCTCCTGGATTGGTTAATTACAAATCGCATCATAAAATCCCCCTCAAATTCGTTCTTTTTATTGTCATGCTGTTCAATCTAATGGCTGGAGAACTGGCCATTTCCCTAAGAGTGGAAGACTGCCGTGGTGGTCCCCTACATTCTAAACAATTCTGATGATACCAGCCTCAAATTACCGTCAATCTCGCTACTCGGTAGCGAGCAAAGCGTACGAATTTGTTCTTTACCCCAGGAGAGATCGCCTGTGAATCGTCAGCACTGCATAGCCAGAATATTATTATTTACCACCGAACAGCAGCATCGGCTTTGTACACGGTACTCCACAGTAACTCAGTTACTAGAGTTACTGAGCTGATTCATCACGGCTTTCATAAAAACCAGGCCACGGGCAGCGCTTTTTGTGGACATAGCCGTAAACCACGCTGACAGAGCTGGCATGATGAGCTGATATCCAGATGATGCGACTTGGGTTTCGGAACAACTCATCAAAATTATACACTCCTACCTAAATTCAATTTAGGGTAAGTTGAAAACAGTCTCTCCACCCCGCGTCCAATTCTCAGTGGGGTACAGGAAAGGATCTTTATTAGGGCTGCAAGCTCTTTAATCTATACATCCAACGACATTCCCAAGGCTGCAAGAAGTCCACTTAGCGATGTACGCGGACGACACTGCCATTTTACCCAAAACATTTTATAACCGCAATGTTGGGCGCTTCAAATTGTAATCGTGCGACTTACGAAACCTGGTTTAACGACTGGAAAATAAAGGTTAATGCATCTAAAGCGCATGCGTCCTCTTTACGAAGCGGTGCATCCGGAAACCTCCCGTATCAGCATTTTTAGTAATACCTCCCTGGGTTACTGAATAATATAAGTACCTAGGTTTAATACTTGATACTAAATTAAACTTTGCTAAACACATCCGTACCGCCCAACCCACCACCGAGGCGGCTGGAATGAAACATTCTAAATCGCTTGATTTCTCCCAAGAGCTAAGCTCGCATTAAGGCACAAGGTTCTATTATACAAAGCCATTCTTCGCCCCATAATGTTGTACGCTTCTCCCATCTACAGACGCGGGGCGGCAGTTGCCTCACCTGAAAGATTGCACACTTTTCAAAACATTCAACTGCGTAGAGCAGCTAACGCACCTTGGTTTCATCGGAACGAAGTCTTGCATAAAGATCTTAATGTTCCACCGCTTCTTGATTTTCATCAAAAAGCAATCAGAAAATTTCTTCAACCGGTTACCACAGATTTCAAACAGATCTATCAGGAAATCCCGGCTTGACAATTCTATTCTACAAAGCTCTTCTAAAGAGACCTGACAGTTCTTAATCACTCCTATCAGCACTTCCCAGCTCTGAAAGGATGAGGAAATATGCGATATGAATTAAAAGGATTATGAGCTTTATTGTTACACTGGTTGTGCTCTTTGCAAGACTTCACTCACTCTAATTATTCCCTCCCCGCGCCATGGAAGTTTTGATGGGTTTTTGTGGTAACCAACTTCACCCCTCATGATCTTATTTCAAACTCCTCTACCTTTTTTCTTACTTTTTCTAACTTAAAGAGTGGTTATTTTAAAACTTCCTTTCAATAACTTCCGCACGCAGTTATCTTAAAAGGTAATGTGTAACGGACTTAAAGGCGTATTATTCTCTTAATCCTTGTTATTAAAAATATATCCCTTCTCTCCTCGTTCCATCAAGATGCGGTAGACGGTTGGAAAGACGGGCTTTGCTGTCATGGAGATGTGACGTCATTTTCTCTTCGTTTTCCTATGAAAGCGAAACAGAACTAAATCAACTGGGAGAGTGGTTTCCACCCACCCCTCCACCAGCATTGTGCGCTGCAATTAATGTGGACTGCTTTTTATTTTTATGTAACTTCAACAAATTGTTCTCTGTTCAATTTATTATGATGAGTGGATAATAGAGCTATCTCTAAGGTTCCACGTAAATGTATAACCGTTTGCACCTAAGTCAAAACAACAAACTACTTGCTGCCAAGGTTTCAACATAAAGAGGAAAAATGTATTTCCAAATACACATTTATATTTATTCTTAAATATTTCCATTTGTTTTCTGACTAAATATTAGTATATTAATTATAATATTTCATATCATATATATACATGAAAGAAACGTAAACAAAACAACTCAGGGCACTTCGGTTTAGCAGAAAGCCATTTCGGGTCCGAAAATTTATGATTAAGTAATATTTAGAAAGCTGTAACTCGGCTTCTAATTAAGATGAAACAAAAAATTTAAACGGATTTTACAAAGATAAAAGGTATTTTAATATAAGATCAAAAAACAAAAAATCGATATTTTGACCAAAAAGGAAATTGAGTTTTAAAGGTGTTCTGTCAACTTAATTGATCTGTGGAAACCATGAGAGACCAGCGGCATGTCCACTTTGACACCCTGCAACCACGTAATGCTTCCTCTTTCCGTACAGCATCTCCTAGAAGCCATTTCAAAGAGAGAACAAGCTGCTTGGCCTGTGACAGCAATTATCACAAAACTATCTCCTCACTATTACTACCCCTCCTTGGCCTGCCCAATCCCCATATTTGTCTCCCAATTGAGCATATCTGGGATCATTTAAGAACGGACATCCTACAAGTTTAATAAAGCTGGGAACAAGGTTACGAAAATATGGAATGAAATGTCTTAAGACACATCATACATAACTTGTTTGCCTCCATGCTCGATCGTTTCGCCAGCACATTCAAACTGAAGGGGTTACGCTGGGATACTAAATCACCCTTTCTTTTGCCTTTTTCTGTGAAATAAATGATCCTTTTTCTTTGATTTTCTAATATCTTACTAATATAAAATTAGTCATTACGTATGTAAAATTTCGTTTCATTTTGACGACTCTTTCTTGGTGCGCTAATTTCTTTGTTGATGAGTGCATATATTTGTTCATATTTTCAATCGTTAATAAAATGCATTCTATTTAACCACTCAAGTTCAAATACATTTTTTAAACTTGTAGTGGATGACACTAGATCTTAATATGGATTTTTAATATTGATTCATTAATTTAAACACAGACAAATATTAACACAACGGCTCACACTAATAGTCCAATACCATATATAAAAGTACCTCGTTGTGTGTCCCTGCAATGGCTTTCTATCCTTTCCTATTAAGGGTTTTTTTTTGCTCATAAAAATTTTTAAAGCTGCAAAACAAATTCCGTTTTTAATTTTCTAAAAATTTCATTTTTGTTTTACCAGGGGTTTTTTTTTTAAATTTTCTTTTGCCAAAAACAACCCGGGGTTTTAAATTTTAAAAACTTGAAAAAATAAATTTGGATTGGTTTTTAAAAACCACCAAAAAACCCCCCCCTCAAATTGCTTTTTTTGTCTTTTTTACCCTTAAGGAAAAATTTTTAAAAGGAAATCCTTTTTCCCCTTTTTTTAAAAACTTTCCCAAACCCCAAAAATTCCGTTTTTTTTTGCTTTCCGGGGTTGGCCTCCCGAATTTTTTCTTTTTAAGGGTTAAAGGGGGCCCAAAAACCGGAATATTATTATTTAAACTAATTTTGTTAACATGCCCCAAAACCCCCTTCAAATTCTTATTTCATTTAAAAAACCCAGGCCGGGGTTTTTTAAAGGAAATTTTAAGGGCAATCAACCCCAAGATGATCACTTTTTCCCCCCTAAAATTTAAACCTCCCCAATTCCCCTTTGAAAAAAGGGGGAAAAAATTCCACCCGCGCTTTTTCCAGTGGGGTACCAAAAGGGGCCCTTTATTCCCGTTTTTAACAAACTAACGTTTTTTGGCCCCAAGCCCTTTTGCACAATGCCATTTTCCCAAAAATTTTAAAAGAATATCCAGGGGGAAAATTATGCTTCGATTTAAACCTTTTGGGATAAAAAAAAGGGTTAAAAATAAACCGCGTCCTTTTTGGAAATGTTAAAAAAAAAATTTACTTTTTAATACCCTTCCCTTTTATGAAAAAATTCCTTTTAAAAAACAAATTAAATTTTAAAAAACCCCGTCCCCCCAAGGGGGGTTTTGGAAGGGGAAACTTTAAATGTTTTTTTTCCCCCAAAAAAACCGTTAAGGAAAGGTTCATTCCCCATTTCCCCCCATATTTTGTAGCTTTCCCCTGGGACCATTTTACCCAAAATTGCCCCCAAAAAACCAATTTCTAACCAAAGCTAACCCCCTTTGGGTTTGCGGCCTTGAAAAGATTTTAAGTTCCACCCTTTTGATTTTACAAAAAAAAAAAAATTTTTAAGGTTCCCCAGATTTCCCCAAAAAATTTAAAACCCGGCTTCAAATTCCCGTTTTAAAAACCCATTCTATCACCCCATAAACCCTTAGTTTAAAAGGTAGGTTTTGTGAAAAAGTTTGGTTTTTTTTTTTTTAAATTTGGGCCTTTTAAAAAAATTCACCCCTAAAAATTTTTCCCCCCCCTAATTTTTTTTCCTTTTTGGGGGCAAACCCCCCCCCCCAGACATTTCAAAACCCCCTTTTTTACTTTTTTAATTTTTTCTTCCCCAAAACCCCGATTTTTTAAAAAAGGTTTTTGTAAGGATTAAAAATTTTTTCCTTTTCCTTGAAAAAAAATTTTCCCCCCGTTCCACAAACCGGGGGTTTAAAGGTTTTTTTTAATGTGACTCTTTTTTTTTTGTTTTTTTTTTAAAAAGGCCCAAAAAAAATAATTTGGGGGAAATGGTTTCCACCCCCCCTCCACCAGGGAAATTTGGGCAAAAATTTTTTTTTTTTTGTTAAAATAAAAATTTTTTCCAATTTATTTTTATTAAAAAAGGGCATTTTTCCCCCCTAAATTATAATTACCAATCCCAAAAAACTTTGAGGAACTAAAAAAAAAAGATTTTTAAATTTTATTTAAAAATTTTTTAATTTTAAAATTTAGTTTTAATTATAAAAAAACAATCCAAAAGAAAAAAAAAACAACCCAAAAATTTTGGAAAAAGGTTTGGGTTTTAAAAAAAATATTAAGTAAATTTTTAAAGGAAGGTTAAAAAAGGGGAAAAAAACAAAATTTAAACAGTTTTTACAAAGATAAAGATTAAATTTTAATATAAGATCAAAACAAAAATCGATATTTTACCAAAAATTGATTTTTTAAAGGTGTTCTGTCAACTTAATATTGATCTGTGAAACCATGAGAGACCAGCGGCATGTCCATGACACCCTGCAACCACATGTGCTTCCTCTCATGCAACGTCTCCTAGAAGCCATTTTTCAAGAAGACAATGCTTGGCCTGAAACGGCAAGAGTATCACAAAACTATCTCCTCACTATTACTACCCCTCCTTGGCCTGCCCAATCCCCATATTTGTCTCCAATTGAGCATATCTGGGATCATTTGAGACGGTGATTTGGACATCCTACAAGTTTTAATAAACTAGAGACAAGGTTACAGAAAATATGGAATGAAATGTCTTAAGACATCATACATAACTTGTTTGCCTCCATGCTCGATCGTTTCGCATCGCGCATTCGAACTAGAAGGGGTTAACAGGATACTAAATCCTCCTTTCTTTTGCCTTTTTCTGTGAAATAAATGATCCTTTTTCTTTGATTTTCTAATATCTTACTAATATAAAATTAGTCATTACGTATGTAAAATTTCGTTTCATTTTGACGACTCTTTCTTGGTGCGCTAATTTCTTTGTTGATGAGTGCATATATTTGTTCATATTTTCAATCGTTAATAAAATGCATTCTATTTAACCACTCAAGTTCAAATACATTTTTTAAACTTGTAGTGGATGACACTAGATGTTAATATGGATTTTTTAAATATTGATTCATTAGTTAAACTTAGTTAATGAATAAATATTAACACAAAACGCACTCACACTAATAGTCCAATACCATATATAAAGAGGAAAATTCCTCGTTGTGTCCCTGCAATGGAATGGATTGCGCGTGGGAATTCTAATCTAAAGGTCTTCAACTCGAATCCTACCTTGGATAACCTAATTTCTGTGAATGTGGTTTATGAATGAATAAATAGTAACAAAGATAATAGTCCAACACCATATATATATATATATAAAAAACGCTTGTTCTGTCCCTGTAGTGCAATGGATTGCGCGTGGGAATTCTAATCCAAAGATCGTGGGCTCGAATTCTACCTTGGATGGCCTAATTTCTGCGAATGTGATTTATGAATGAATAAATAGTAACAAACAAAGATAATAGTCCAACACCATATATAAGTAAGAAAATGAAAAACGTTTTTTATTTTGCGACTTAATATTCTGATTTTGTCATAGATATATACATATTTATATTAATTGAAGTGATTAAATAAAAAATAAGGTAAAATAAAATTTTTCTTTGTTGACCTAAGTAGGAATTGATTTTAAAATATTTTTTATTACTTGTTTTACTTATTATTTCCTGAATCTGAATTTAGCATGACATTAATTGGTAAGGTAATAAAAATGTTCATCGCGTGTATCATGTCTTAGCAATTAAAAAAAAGGTATAAAATATGTAATATTAATAATGTTGATTCATCTTGTGTGCGGAGGGATCATAGCCTGTGTTGCTCTATATCCCCTTCAACAATCTTTCTATCAATCAAGGCTTGTGTGTGAATTTTGTAAAAATTTTAATTTTTTATTCTAACAAAACTGATACAACCATGACTATTTCAGGAAAGAATTACTTTTTAATATCATAATACATTAATCTAATCAGGTAATTTGTGTTATTATAGTTTACTATAAAGTTCATAAAAATTGCTTCAAAATATAGGAATATCGGATAATGATAGAAAATTTATTTTAGCGTAGTAAAAGACAATTGCAAAATACATAAATAAATAAATAAATGTCGCTGAAATATTAAAGAATAATTCTAAACACAAATAAGGTAATATTGGTAAACAAGCTAATAGTATAGTATACTTTTTTTTCCATTTACTGTCATATTTTTGATGAACTATGAGAATAAATAGACCGTTCTTTCTGTCTGAACATTATAAATAGGCTAAAATATTCTGTAGGAAGAATTTGAATTTCAAACTTAATTGAACAGAAAAATGTTTACGTAGATCTTTATACATAATCTAACTGATTTTAGCGTTATGATGTGGAATTTCGAAAACATTTTGTGTATTTATTCTCACTTGAACACACGCACACATATGCTTTTTGGAAAGCTTGTATATTTCTCAGAAAAGTAAAATATTCCGTTACAAATTTGTTTGTTTTCTAATTATTCAATTCACACTTTTGAATTTCCCGCTTAAATAAAAGATTTACGAGATATTATATCGCATAGAAATATATCATTTTTTTCCAATCGCATTATGATTTTGTTCGAAGCTGTATAATTACTAACTTTCTAAGTACCTTTCTAAATAAGTTAAATTATCAGATAAAAGCTAAGTTATATAAGTTTCATTTTCTTATTTATTAAAATTAATTGTACGTATATTTTAATAACAATGAATAAATTAAAGCCAAATTTGAATTTAACTGAAGTTTATTTTATGTTCCTAACTCAAATTAAAATTGCGTTTGCATTGATATCCTCACAATGATTAAATATTGTTAAATTCATTTTAGATAATGTATACCTGTTATGAGCTAATATTTGGTTAATATAAAGAGTTAAGCATTCTATTTAATCTTCATGATTCAGAAATTCAATTTTAGAATATTTGGCTCTCTAAGAGATATTCTTACATGCTAAGAAACTGCATGCCTTTGAATTATTAAAGTTTGTATTTACAAGCGTGGTTAATTTAAATGAAAGAATTTTTTAAAAGAACTATAGAACGGTAACAAATAGATTAATTGGGAGATTAATTGTAAAAGCGTTTGATATCCTCCAAAGAGTATTAAGTTTGTGTATTTTAAATTAATGACGTAAATGAATTACTACGGAATTAACAGAGCAAGAATTCATATATGTGTAATATTTATTTAAAATTAATAATGTATGAAATCAACTATTCAATTGAGAATGGTATTCAAAGTGTATTTATTCTTTATTAAAAATGAACAGTTTTACTCGGGTGTATTGAGTTCAAAACCATTCAATACATTAGTGAATTAACTATTATGTTGCTCGAAGAATTTTACGTTACACTCGTGTGCAACACTTAAGTAATTGAGTAACAATGTAATTTTTTTTTCAAGTAGACAGCCGTGAATTTGCAGAAAAGGGGTTATTGCGATCAGTACAATTAACACGCATTTCAGTAGAATGTAGTGCTTATGCAGATATCAGGAACAAAACGCCATAGGCAAAATACACAAAACGCATGCGGTAGGTGCAATAAAAGAAGAATGAAGGTTCAGTTTAAAACATTCGTTCTAGTTCAAGTGAGTTCTTTCATGAGATTAGGAGAAATTCCTTGGACGAATTCACGCGTGGAAAAATGACCCGGAAGCTGAAAGAAGGGCTTAGTTTGACCAATGAAATTGAAGAGTTCGGAATCAACAAAATTGCCGCGATTCAAGAGCATGGAAAGCCTTTCAAACCATAGGTATAACAGTTAGAAAGTTTGATATTGGCCCCAACTACAGTGGATGACCGACATATCGTTCTAAAGGCAAAAAGAGAGAGATACTATTTAGCAAGTGCCATTGCTCAGTAACTGTGTATAGAAACAGGGCTACAAGTATCATGGTTAACTATGACCAGACGCCTTCGAAAAGGTGATCTATTCGCCCTCTGTCCTGAACACTAAATCCTTTGAAAGTTGACCATTGGTGGCACTGTTCAGTGTGGTGTGAGAAGTACAAAAACTGGACATCTCATCAATGGAGTCATGTCGTCTTTACGCATGAGATTCGTTTTAATGCCATAAGTGATTCTCAATGCCATTTGATTTGGATAGAGATCGGTAAATGGTTTCATCCCAGTAACTATCACGGAATGAGACCTTTACCACTTTTTGATTACCAGCTATGGTTATGTGATTATTTTTAGGCACAGTTACGAAATGATTTCATTTTAGGACTTGGTATATTATGAGCTGTCCGGAAGAACACAGTTAGACCTACAGATAACCTAAATCTGCTAGAATTTGAACAATCATCCAGAATACTGTTTGAGTAAGGCGGCTGTTCGTTACCATCTGTAAGGAAGTAATTCTGTTAAGCTATCATGGTCTTGCAGCCCCTGTGTACCTTTGATAACGAAGTCTAACAACGCGGTTCAGCTAACATGTTGTAAATATCCAGTGATAGTGGGATATGAAACATCGGAAAAAGTTTTCGCATGTACGACTAATCTAATCTCACTCGTTTTGGATCGTGTGCCGCAAACAAACTGCCTAGAAGACGCCCGTTGACGAAATATGCTGTCCTAAACACTAGCTCTGTGTCTGGCTAGAATTGTCTCTGTGTTGTGGAGATTTTTGTTACAGAATTTGGACTTTTGATCACAATAGCAGATAAGCTTATTGTCGAAGCCTACTGCACCATTTTGTATTACATATGCTTTCTTCGTACCGACGATTTTACGGTTTGGACTATTGTTGCTTCTAGGACGATAACGCTAGTGGTCAAGTTGTGAAGTTCGATAAGACAGGGTATGAAGGCAATTGGACTAGAGCGATTAAATTGGATGGCCTAAATTCCAGACTATGAAGAATCGTGGAGACGAGTTGGAATGCCGGCAGAAGGAATGACTGAAAGTTAGGTTAATTGACCTATTTTTCAAAGATGAGTGGAAGAACATACCAATTGTGTCGAATGGTGGGAGGTATGCTTCGGTGGATCGACACGATGATTGCTGCTCGTGGAGGTTCCATCAACTTTGTGATGGCTAATAACTAACTTTTTTATATCCCAGATGTCCCATTCTTTTTTTGGAGACAGCACGCCCCCTTCCCCCCTTTCATGAGGAAACAATCTTTTTGTCTTTATTGATCATTTAAACAAGATAAAACTCAATTACACATAATTCTTACAAAATTATATTTGTTCATAGATGTAAGACATGCATTATAGTTAGAAAATACTTAGGAAGTGTGAATAATTTCAGCTCCCCCCCACGTTCATGTATTAGTTTGTGAAATCTACTTTTGATATTTTACATATGTAATTCTATATTCAAAAGTTTTACTAATTTTATTGAATCTTTACATAGTTTTTTTTAAAAAAAAGTTTAAAAATTGAACATGGTTTGTTTAAAAAATGTCATCCAAACATACTAAAACTTAAATAATTATATTAAATGGCTCAAGTTCCATTTTATATTCAATAAACCATTTTGATGACAGAAAATTTAAAAAAAAAAAAACATTCATCATATAAAAACATTTTTTTTAAAAAAAATTGAACATGAAAAATTCTGATGGAAAACTAAAAATCAATATTTCCTCGAAACAGTATTTTTTTCCTTCACTTTTTGAGTCTTATTCATCAGCAAAAAATCAATAATATTGCTTCTAGAACAAATAAACTAAATTTACACAGTTCAAAGGGTAATTTAGGGAAGATAGTTTCGAAATATCTATATACATTCATTTACATAACGTTGCTGAACTCTAATATACTCGTATTTATTCTCATAGATTCATATTTTTACTACAAAGAAATTCGATTTCATTTTGAAAATCTTCATTAAAAAAAACCGAAACGAAACGTTTGATAGGAAATAAATATTTTCTCTTGAATTCAAGAGAGTCAAATTTTTTTTAAATAATTTCTTTTAACTACTGTCGAAAAAGGATACATTTCGTCCCGAATCAGAATTCAATTTGACTGTAGCATAAGGATTTCATGTGATTTTGAATATACTATTTGGCATTGTTATAAATTTAAGAATTAGTTTGTTATGCTTCTATGGAGAGATTTTCCTAAAACTTTATTTTCCAAAAACTTGTAAGGATATCTGATTGGAACATATTGCCCTCTTTTAGATGCTTATAAACACGACAGGAGATTTTTGGAACATTTTGAAACAATAATAATTTAATAGAGTCTTATATGTGTTGTTTCTGAATCTATCGTTTTTTTTAAATTTTTCAAAAAAACATTCTAATCTATAAAAAAACATAAAACGCATTATTACTGCACATAAAAGAAAAAGGACTCACGCATTCATCACGACATTCGGAACTATTAGACCTCGACTTGAAATTTGATAAGCGGACCTACTGCTTTTCTACTTCTTTCAATGGTAGGATCCTCTAAAAAAAGTTTTAAAAGATAACCCCCAAAGGGGGTTTTCAGGAGTTAAAGGGGAAAATTTTAAAATAATATTTTTAAGAGAAATTACTTATAGAAATTAATAAAATAATTTGGGTTTTGGGTGAAAATTACTGAAAGTGCTAGGCACAATATTTGGTAGCTAAATCAATAATATCTTTAATCTTATAATGATAATAATGATGACTTAAAACCTAAAACATATAAAAAATTTTAAATCATAAAATCTGTTGAATGTTTTATTTTTTTTCCCTTTTAAATTATACCCCGTTTTTAAAAAATTAATAAAAAAAAATAGTTACGGTCAGAAAAGCTAATTTTGTCTGCATATATAATATTTAAACAACTTTTGATGTATCAGTATAGTTTCAAAAATTTTCTTTTCCTTATATTTAATTTGAGTTTAAAGTATTTTGTAAACTCAAACTCATTGGGGCATGACGGCCAAACTTACTGTCCCCATCAGATACGTGACCATTGGGCGCAGAGGTGATGAGCACATATCCCGATCAGGCGATCAGTCTGAAACGAGACTCCCAGTGTTTAAGTCCTCAAGCCAACTCGGTACTCATTTATCGACCCACTACAGTAGGAATGAAAGGCTGGTCCCAACCCGGGGAATAGAGCCCGGTTTTTTTGCGTAAAAAGGGATATGCTACCACTGACTACGGGGTCTTAAATTAGTGTATAAAATTTTAAAATTCATGCAATATTTTAATCTGTTTTTTTTCTAGCTTTTAAGCATTTTTTGTAGGTGGGATTTTTTATGAGTTGCCCATTTTTATAAGATTTTTTTTATGATTTTATTTTTCCCCTGTCGATTTTTTTACCAGAAATCCAAAGGAGCTTTTTAAATTGGTCAAGTCTGGACTCTTGGCTGGCGTCTAATTCGAGCGAAAAAACCGCTGAAGATCCGCCGTGAAGAAGGTTCGATGTGCGGGGAAATATGTAAAAGGCTCAAACTCTTCCCATTGTTGTGGTGTGGAAGTTAGGGGGTGCATGTTCAGGTTTTTGTCCTCGTCATTGACCATGGTTCAAAATTACGGGGGTTTTCCACCAATAGCCTGTGAAGATAGTGTAAAATAAATATCACTCACCCAGTCCCCCTTTAGTTCCCGGGAAAAGGCACTTTAAACATAAAAATAGATCGAATTTAAGGGCGGGGTTATACCCAATTAAAATGATAGCTTTAAAAAAAAAAATAAAGGATAAGCGTAGAAAAAAAAAAGACTTCTCATATATCAAATACTTTATTTAAAAAAAAGGGCATTTAATGAATTTTAAGGGTTGTAGCCTAAAATTTGTTTTTTTTCTAAGCTTAATAATACCTCCAAAAATGACTTCAAAACATAAGGTTTTGCACCCCCAAATTTCATTTTTCCCGTAAAAAGGGGGTTGTTTATAAATATACCTAGAAATTAAAATGGCAGCAAAAGTAAGTGGGTTTTCCCCAGATTTTACGGAAAAATTTTTTAGACTCTTTTAATGAAGAATGAAAACGAAATGCATTTTAGGGTTTTTGGTATAAACTGTCTCTCCAGTAAAAAATAGTTAGGGTTATGACAAAAAATATTAGTAAAACCAACTGCAAAATACCTAGTAGTCCCAAAAAGTTCTGATACAATATAAAAAAGGGAAATTTAAAAATTAAAAAATTATATATATAAATTTTATATATATATAAACTAAAATTCTTAAAGTTTTATTTTTTCTTTAACTTTTAAAAGCTATTTATTGAAAAGTGCATTTTTGACATCAAAATTTTTTTTCAATCTCTATCGAGACACACACTGCTTTCATTTGACTTCCATCGCTGCTTTCCTTAAAACCTTGGTCTAAATTTTAAAAGTGATCGGTTTTTGTAAATTTAGACCAAATTCAAAAATAATTGGGAAGATTTTTAATTATACGGAAAAACCATCAAAAGTTTTTTAAAAAAAAAAAAAATTTTTTTTATCTTTAAATCCTTACTGGGGCCAACTTATTCCTTCACCAACTGAAAGCCCCCGAATTTACGCCCAAAACGAATATTTTCGCTGCTGCAAAAGTAAAAGGTTTTGAAACCCAAATATTTACCTTGAATGTTTTGGAAGGATTTTTTAAAAAGAAAAATTTCTTATTTTGCCATTTTTTATCCCAATACACTATATACGGGCCCCTGTGGGAAAAAAGGGGGCATTTGGGGCAAATCAAGACAAAGTTAAATCAAATAATTTGCATACTTCAAAATCATGCGCAACAGTCCAAGGGGCCCCAAAACCCTTTTCTCAATTTTTTTGACCCAGGGCACCGGGGATGCAAAAAGAAATCTGGTCAGGGTCAGTTTGACGGGAAAAACCCCGTGTTTAGTTCCCAAAACCAAACGGGAAACCTTTTTCGCCCCCGTGATGGGATGGGGGCGGTTGACATGCCCCGCTGGGGGTTTGACCCGGGCCTGTGTAGGGGGCCGTACCTCGCTGGAAATTTGGGTGAACATTTTGACATGCATTTTTAAAGTTTTTAAAAAAAAAAGTTGCAACAATGAAGTAGATGAACTAATTAGAAAAGACACAATAGCATTTATCATGTGACTATGAGGTTTTATGAATTTAGACCCGATTGGGGAGATCCCGTTTTAGTTTTCATGTGATTTTTACATGTTTGCTTATTTTGTATTGCAATAAAACTGTATTTCTATAACTTTAACTAAGAATGTTCAACTTCTTTTTTTTTGTTGATTGTGGATTTATAGATGACAGGGGCCCTAACACTTTTAATGTGACAATTATTCATAAACAAATATTTCTTTTATATGATAAGATTGTAAATATTAAAGAAAACAGCGCAACAGGGACATCTTAAAATCTCTACCCCGGCCCAAAAAATCTTTTTTTAGGCCTGGGCCTCTACGTAAAATTTTACCTTCCAGATCTTTAAGTTAGAAAGTACAAGTATGCATATCAAAACTCATTCAAATGGGGTTTAAACTAATAAATTGCACATCACAATCTAAAACCCCAGGAACGAAATGGTTTAGGGGCCAAATTTTAACTAAATGAGTTGAAAATTGTTTTTTGGATTTTGGACTAGACCTAACATGGACCAATCATCACATAATAATACAGTCATCACGTTGCTCTGTTTAAATTCCTTGTTCTTTTGGGGAAAATTTTCGGGGGAAATATTTGACCATTAATATTATCCGGGTCGATCTTATTTAAAAAGGCGAAAGAAAAAAGAGGGGTGCCCTGGGCCGAGCCCAATCCTTGCCTTTAAAACTACCTGACATCAATAAATGAGCCCTCTTCTCCGTTAAATTCAGAACCTGTTTAACTTTTTATTATTTCTTCTATAAAACAATACATCTGTTAACTATCGCTATAAAAAGCTTCAATCTTTTTACATTTTAATATGATGCACTCTAAGTAATAATAGTAGAAAATATAATCGGTTCATCTAATTTGCCTCGGCCATCAAATGAGCCTTCATCAATTTTTTTAGAGACAGATAATTTGTTTAGCAGAAAGAAGAAAATACGCACAAATAAGATTATGGAATTTATACAGCATAGAAGGAATCAGTGATTTTGCTAATTAAGGAAATGTCTCCGACCCTAAGTAGTCTCTGACTGTAATTCAATAAGAAATGTTGCATTTACCCATTAGTTGCATTCGTTGGGTGAATTGTAGGCTAAATGAGTTTCTTATTGAATGGGTCGTATTTGGGTAATGGTAGAGGTGGGCGAACGATTTATTTCTGATTGCAGATGAGACCATTATCGTTTCTTTTGTAAAATGGAATAAAATAGTTTCAAAAAATTCTGTACAATTGATACCGATTTATCAGAAATAAAACGATGTGCATTTAGATATCCTACCTCCCTAAAATTGAGAATTTTTCAAAAAAATTGACAATTTTTTTATGATTTTATTTTATAGGCCATCTTATTAGCTTTATAAAAATACCAAGTTAATTTTTTTCCGTTCACTAGAATAAAAACTACAAGTGTTTTAATAAAAGCAGATACCACTACTTTAAGCAAGATGTCATACTTTAAAATAAGTTTTACTCTAAATGTGTGTTTTCTTTTTGAGAATTCTCAAACGGGGACAGCGATTTCTCAAAAAGATTTGAAACTAATTAACTGAAATTTTTTGTGTATGTTCTGTGTAATAGTAGAAGTGTTTTAACCTTTCAACTGCTTTTTAATAAAATTTACAGTCCCTTATGTGAATATAATCACTGTGTTTTTAAGCAATTTCATTTAATAACTGCGATAAAGTGCTCTATAGATTTTGTAAAAAGGAAAATATCCCTTATCCTGAAGATCATTTCAAAAAGAAATAGTAAAAGTAATACATTAAAATTGAAAATTTACTCATAACTTTTGTACAAAATGGGCCCCGTTTATGTAATTTTTTGTAAATTTTACCAATTTTTCCCATTTTAAAATAACAA
>BMAV01017814.1:726204-775513 GCA_019973955.1 Trichonephila inaurata madagascariensis | reverse complement strand
AGAAAGAATGAATTGTTCTTACTTTTAAATTACTCGATTGAAAATTATATTTTTTAAATAATGCATAAGATATAAGATAGTATACAGTTTAAGTATGCAGTTATTCGAATAACATTGTTGTGAAAGGGTGTGATAGTGAAATAATTCGCTTTTCTTACACAATTATATAAATGATTCTGTATATTTACCAGAATGTTTTGAAATTTATATAATTGAGAGACTGTAAATACACCTGGAATTTGTTTAACATTTTTGTTTTGTTTTAGACTGATTATAATAATGGGGTTATTTTTGAAAACATTAAAATTTTAAAATTGAAGTCACATTTACTGTTAATATCACCATCAAAAAACTGTGCTTATGTATATAGAAACTTCATATGATATCACTAAAATTACTATAGTGACGTTTCTGACGAGTGAACAATTGGGGACGTCATGAAATGACGTTGATTTTGACACGCTGAGATTAAATGTAACCATAATAGCTCGAGACATTCACAATAACTTTTGAGGGATTAATTAAATATAAATTACTGACTCAACTTTGAAATTAACCCTTTGTGTTTTGACGGATATAGGTTATGAATTTCAAGTTATGAGATATCTCTGCAGAAGTATTTAAATTAAATCAAATCTTGGTTATTTGGATATTAAAAACTTTCCTTTGAATACAATGGCAAATACAGTCAACGGTTGTGTTATATCATAAAATAAATTAAATATATATTATTATATAATTTTATTAATTGAACTTAATATACTTAAGAGAAAAAACCAGATATTTAGTTCACTTGAAGTTACTTGAAGAAGTAGAACACATTCCTAATATTGATTGGATCAAGTGTATTTTATAAATTGTTGGTGAATTTGTTACATTCTGGATCATTGCCATTCATTAAATTATAACAAGAAAAAGTTTTACCTGACAGAGACTACAAAAGATCAGACATTAACTTTATACAAGTGAAGAACAAACTTGAGGTGACAAACTTGAGCTTTTATGACCTTTTCTGAAATTAATATTTGTTGTCGGCAAAATGTTTTAACCCATCATTTACCATTGTCCCTTTTTTGGGGGGATGCCTGTTTTTTATTTATTTCTACCTAAATTGAGGAATCTTTTTGCTTCGATTGTTGTCACTAAATGTTGTACTAACTGCAATGAAAGTTACAAAATGAATAAAAAAAAACTTTTTTAATTAATTACCTTATTGTTGGAAAGGAATTAATTACAATATTTTATAGTTTTGGTCTTGGCGGCATTGTAAGCTTGCTGATAGGATCTTTACACAAAATGAAAGAAATACTTTTATGTAGATGTGTTTGTTATGAATATACAGATGTTCATGTAGCACTCAGTTGATTCTAGAATTACAGAGTAAGTGCAAAATCAAATTATTTTATGCTTCCCGATAATGGGATATTGGCATATTACGACATCATTCCTATGTCGGTATCATAATGAAATAAGTCAAAGAAATGTGAAATAAGGTCAAAGGAATGGTGGTGGTCATTCATTGTTCACCCAAATGATTGATATTTGTGTGGTATACACATGGCGTTCATATCAAATTGCTAATTCAGATGAGAAGCTATCGCTTTTTGATTTTCGATATTGAATAGTTCTTTAATATCTCTCAAAGAAAACAGCTCAACGGCGAAGCATCAAGGATCTTAAAGAAACAAACTAATTGGAGGATGGGTTAGCATAGATGTACGACTTGATCCAGGATTTGTGCCAACTAAAACACAAAAAAGATGTGCGTACTGTAAGAAAAAAACAATGAAAGTGTGTAATAGGTGTAATTTTGGTGTCCATGACAAGTATTTTGTTTCGTTCTACACACCATACAAACACAAAAATACCACAAACTCAATTTATTTTGTTTCTTATGGTGTTTATTACATTTTCTTGTATTACCAAAGTATTATAGATTTTGATACGTATTTTTTCAATGTCTCAAAAAAAGAGACGGTCTGTGGTATCTATACCAATGCACATAGAAACTTGAAACAGTTTTTCCTTTCATGTTATCATATTAATGTATTTTGTTTTTGAAAAAATTAAAGAATATATAGAGTTTTAGCATATAATGGGTTAAAGACCTTTCAGTCAAAAATGTTATTTTCTGAAAATGATTAGTTCTCAAATAATTAAGCTGAAAAAGGAGCCACCTCAACCAAAAGTTTAGATTAAAACATTAAGAATTTAAATCAATTACAAAAAACGCATCGCCAGTGGCAATGTTGTGGGCTGGAATTCGTCTCAGCCATTGCCTGTAGAATAGGCCAAGAATTTGTGTATAAAACATGGAAACCACAATTCCGTTTTTTCGTGCATGTAAGAAATAATGAAATTTTTACTATACAGGTATACTTTGGAACCAGATCATCAATGTCGACGTAAGGAATGACAAATGAATCAAGTCTTTCGGCTGAAGAGATAGAAAGTTAAATGTCGCTTAGCTAACATTTTTTTTTTTTCCTTTTTGGCAAGATTTTTAACAGATCTGCTGAGTTTAGTTTTGCAAACTTCAGCTTTTTTTCAATTGCCGCTGTTTTGTTTCTCACTTTATTATCTTTCTTTTTTGCTATTTTTTTAAAAGAGAGCTTATTCTTCGTTGGAATGTCAGCGAAATTCATGGAGCTTGATTTATTTCTAGTTCTTGATATTTCCATCTTTTACGTGAAAGGAAATGATAAAAGACCTTTTTTAAAAAACGAATCAAGCTATAGGTTGAAGGGAATCAAGGAAGAGATTGTTCTTGTTTAGGTAGATCAGGAGGGTTGATCTCAGCAGAGGCACATTATTAGACGGAGTGCTTTCAGTTCCAAATTCTTCGTAAAATATTAGTCATGTGAAAAGTAATGAAATATTCTTTAATGAAAATGTACGAGGGTGAATTAAAAAATAAGTTTTCCCTGTCTACTGTAGTCAGAGTTTTGTATGAAAGTCAAAAAACAGAATGAGACAATAAAGATAAGACATAACTTTATTTTCCCACATAATTACGAAATAAATTGTGACATTTGTCATGCCACTTGATAAGCTTCAAAAAGCCCTCCAAGAAAAATTCGGGGCATTGCATACGGAAGAAGCATCTACTTTTGCGTGGACCTTTTGGAGGTTGGAACCATCAATGCTACTCGGTACTATGACACCCTGTCAGAATTGAAGGGGGCGATTCGCAAAAAGCGGCCTGGTCTTCTCAAATCTGGCGTTTTATTGTTGAATGACAATGCGTGACCACAATCGGTGACGGCAAAGCAAAACCATATTGCAACTCTTGGTTGGGAGCACATATATCTCAGTCCTGATCTCGCACCGAGTGACTTTCATCTGTTTCCGGTTATGAAGAAGAATCTCACCTGAAGGCACTTTGGAAACAATGCTGAAGTCAAACAAGACGGTAAAAGCTTCGTCTGTATGCAAAGCCCTGAATTTTTCTTGGACGGCTTTCTGAAGCTTATCAAGCAGTATGGAAAATGTCTCAATATACTTAGTACTTATGTGGAAAAATAAAATTATGTTTCGTCTTTAATGTCTCATTCTATTTTTTGATTTTCATTCACAACTCTGACCACAGTTGACTGGAAAAACTTACTTTCCGACTCACCTCGTATCTGCGCAATAATTGATTTTCTGTGGACGTGGAACCTTTATTAGTTATTATCAAACGGGTGCAAGGGGAAGAGATTACATGGTCATTTACTCTCGAAACAATTCGTCGTCTTAACCGATATTGCAATGTTATTTGGTATACACACTGGACGACATAAGTTTAACAGAAGAAATAAAACTGTATGTCATTGAACAAGTTTTGATTTACACTTTTTGATTTTCTAAAAATCAAAAGTACTTACTCTCTAAAGTATATCTTACCAAATAGAAAATCCTCAAATTACATTAAAATACTCACAAATATAATACCGCATACTGTGGATCAAATAAAT
This sequence comes from Trichonephila inaurata madagascariensis, assembly GCA_019973955.1. Classification (NCBI taxonomy): domain Eukaryota; kingdom Metazoa; phylum Arthropoda; class Arachnida; order Araneae; family Nephilidae; genus Trichonephila; species Trichonephila inaurata. Next base: position 771,557 of record BMAV01017814.1, on the reverse strand, counting down.
GCTAATTTGTGTGTGTGTGTTGCAGGTAGGTGGCCACTAAAAGTCTGTTAATGCAGAATTGGAGTTATCCTATAGCTTATTTATAGCAAACAATTTAATTTGTCGTGTTAACTGACTTTCCTATATGTATGTAATTCAATTTATCAAATATATTTATAAATTTTGTCGCCCCCGCTCGTGGGGACATCATTTCTACATTGTCTACGCGACCTGTTTCTGTGGGGAAGAACGAATAATCACTTAAATCATTCATTTTTAAAACCTGTTTATTGAAGTCTTAGTTTAAACACAAAACGCAACAATAATAATTAAGTAAGTTGATCTAGAATGAGAAGACGCAACACGTATTACCAAATACTCGCGTACTTGACCACTGAATCTAACTTAATAGATTAATTTCTCTATCCCTAATATACGCTTTTTCCTTATAGCTTATATAAAACTGCTTACCGCCATATCCTAGATAATCAGCTACGTTCGGTAACTATTCTGATGTGGCTTTAATCCAACAGTATTCCTTATGGCATCGAACCCACCTTTGGTTCGGCAGTACCGGCACGGCTAGGCTATTTCACGGAGTTAGGCTTCTTGTAACGTTATCTCAAATCACTTCACAGCTAACTCTCCACTTAGCGACTTCACTTCCCACTTAACAATAACTTCTGCGCATAGACATGGACCTGGACATAGACTTTGCTCTACTGCTAACTTCAATATATATATAAATCGTAATTTACATAACCACGTTCTTCTTCTTGAGTTGGTTGGAAAGAATTGCCATTTCGGCCCCAAAGAGACCCCAAGAGGACAATAATAGAAATCGCGATGAAAGCCCGTCACAAAATGATGATTAAAAAATATACTTTGTAGAAAAATCACCATATATTTTAAAATTCAAAAAATAGCTTTAAAGTTCACTTTGGAAGAAAAAAAAACGTTTCTCTCATTATTTCTAAAAATGCTGTTCGTCAATGGTGACATATTTTCTCTACTAACCCATTTGCTGACTTAAACGTTTTTTAACATTAATTATTTTGATAGGCTTTCCCTTAAATTCGTTTTTAATTTAATTAATATTTTATTTTCACAACAAAAGTTTCTGTTCTGCAATTTAAACGTTTATAACCACTAACATTCCTCTTTTCAAAGTGGACTTTGAACCTAAACTCAAAAATTATTCTAAAGAATATGTGCTTTATGAATGCAGAAAATAGAAAATATTTCAAATTTTTTGTAGCATTTCTTCCATTAGAATATTGTAGAAACTTACTATTGGTAATTGATAAACCATATTTCTTAAAACGCTCTCTGCAAGAAATAATTTAAAAAATGGAACACTTCCATGACATTTGAAATCATTTTTTAAACCTCTTTTTTCTTATCAAAATAGAATTGATGCTTTTTCATTTTCAATTTCTGTCCAGTAAATTTATTCCAGTCCCTTCAAAAAAAGTGCAGAAATAAAATAAAACTTTCTCTAATATTTTTTAAGCTTTTTTTAATCGAATTTTTAGTTCCACTTGCATCTTGTATTCAGTATAATAGCTGACAAAATATATCTCGGAATTTGTGAAGAATGGAAAAGTTTAGTTAAAATTTCAATATGTCACGGTTTATTTTTCTGTTCCTCTAAAGCTTAAAAATATCGAACACCGAAATCATCATAGGAAAGAATTTCGATTCAATAATCGTTCTTTTTCCCTTTGCATCGATATCGTCATCGCACTTCTTTTGTTGGAAAGTAAGTATAAAATTTTGTACTTTTTGGTGGACATATCTTGCAATAATTTTTTTGAAAGAGAGAAAAAGCGTTTTTACTTTTCGTCACCAAGAAGAAAGCGTTATCGAGTTTTAAGGAAAGAAAATAACCAGAAAATGCATGGAATTGAAAAGGAAATATCTATACTCCATTTTTAAAGACGATGAACCAGTTTGAAATAAGAAAACCTTTTTTTCTGAGAAATCGAGAAAAGGAAGTACTGTTTCGAGACTGATTGACATGATGAATTGAAATATAACGTTTCATACAGCTTTGGCTTTGAGTTCTAGTATTTTAATAACCAATAGCTTGATCAATACTTCTTATGGATTGTGAGGTTATAAGGATTATTCTAAAAATATGATACTATTGCATACTTTTTTGAGCTATATTATTGATTTATTAAGCCAGTATTGACGTGTTTTATTTTTTTTTATTGAAAACAATTATAAAATCCCCGTGCACCACAAAGTATCACACGGGGCTTACAGAAGTAAGTATTAAACACACATTTTCAGGGTAAACAGAAAATAAAAAAAAATATTGAGGTTAAGAAGAAATACAAACATTTACAACAAATTCACAGAAATTTTTGAAAGCATTTATGGTAGAAAGAAGTTGGTGAAAATTCGGAGGCCAATTTATATTAAGTCCCTTGAAAGCCATTCTTAGGATCTTTCTTTCTCTGGCAGACATGGAACACAGAAGGAACACATGTTCTACATTTTCCTCGCTTCCAATATTACAATCACAGGGAGATGTCGGAACTAAATTAAATTTGTTCAAGTAGCTTTTGAAATTACCATGACCAGTGAGAAATTGGTTTATTTAGTAGTTAGTGTAAAAATTATGGCATGACAGTCTTTTATTAATGGTTGGAAAAAATTTCTTTTATATGCTCCCTTTGGTATTGACGTTGAAAGACGGTTTTTTTTTTCTCATTATGACTTGCGACAACCAGCAATCTTAGAAAATGATTAGAAAAAAAGAAATTTTTTCTTGTCCATTCTAGTGTTAACTATTTGTTTGTTCGTTTATTTATTTATTTTTTATTGGTGGAATTTTCAATCGTTAATAAAATACATTTTAAAGCGCTGAATTTAGCCGAAATTTTATATACATGATTATTTAGAATGACAATACAATAATTTAAATATAATTAATAAAACTAATTGATTAAAACTAATTATTTAAACAATTACAAATACAGCCACGTTGGCATCGTTTTTGGCAGCTTAGCGACCCTTTTAGTGACTTGTGTCAAAACTTGAAAAGGTTTTATCTCACGTTTTAAAGCATTCAGTTGAACTGAAATTTTATAGACACGATTGTTTTGGATGACAATACGATACTTAAATGATAATTAATAAAAATTAAATACCACTTAATGTTGTGATTCTGTCCTATATATATTTATATTAATTGTAACTATTTAATAAAAAGTAGTTAAAATAAAATTTTTCTTTGTTGATCTAAATAGGAATTGACTTCATTTTTTATTCATTATTGTGAGATTAAATGCATGATTTTGTAATATATATATCATGTGATATTTAGTATATTTATCATAATATTATTCATTTATTACATGTTTACAAGTACAGCAGAGCTCCGAATACTGGACCGAATGTGGTCCGAAAGGCGACCGAGTTTGTGAAAATGCCGGGTTATTGAGAATGGTATTAAAAGAAAAAGATTAAGTACGAGTGTTTCTTAAATTATTGTAATGCACTTGTGTGTGTATGCATCGTTTGCTTGAGAATATAATGGAAAGTAAAATGCCTAAATAGGCTTAAAAAAGACAAAATACATACCTTATGTGAAGACTCTCATCATTTACTACTGGGGTGTCCAACAGGCGGGCCGGGCCTCATGTGGCCAGCCAGTACATATGTTGCGGCCTGCCGACTCTTTTAAAAAATTTTTTTAATTATTAGGTTTTTAAAGTGTTTTCATTTTGAAATTTATTTGAGGGGAAATTTATATATATATATTTATATATATATATATATATATATATATATATATATATATATATATATATACAATGTATTTATCTGTTCATGTTTTAAAATAAATCCCCCCTTTTTGATAATAGAAATATCCTTTAGATTAAAATAGATTTATATTTTATCAAACAGTTACAGTTAATTTTACTATAGTAAATTACTTTTTTAATAAATTTCGAATTGCATTATGCATATCCTTTACTATGGATGATGCATGATTCTCTATGTGTGCGACTTTTATTTCTCCTCCTCCTTTTCTGTTTGGAGTCTCCAAAAAGCAAGATGCAGTCAGAAATGTTTTTTAATGTTTAAAAAAATATTCAGGACGGTTAAGATAAAGGGAAATGTATGTTTGCCAATAACAGCACAATCAAATTTCAACAATGAGTAACGAAATCAAAAGGAACACCGTAGTTTTCAAGAAAATGGCAACTGTAGTATTTTTAGCATTATTTGATCATTTGCTTTATTATATTACATAAACATTATTATATCATCTATGTCTGAATACATTAAAAATAATGAAAACAATAATAATAATTGATTTTGTTTTAAATTTCCACTCCAATAAATGTTTTTGTTTCCAAATCTGATATAAAGGTACATATTTTTATGTCCGGCCCTCGAGATTATAATGTTTTTCCAAAGTGGCCCGCAAGGTCATTTGGGGTGTACACCCCTGATTTACAACATGAAAGGAAAATTAATGAATACTTCGTAATACACCTGATCAGACATACCTCAGAAAAATACTTGATGAATGCATAAAGCTTTCTATAATGGAAATTAAGCATCCAACTTTTCAAAAACTGCGTACTTTTTTTTTAAAGAAATGCGTCATGTCCTGTTGTGAGGTATTTTCGACCTGCAGGAGTGATGTCGAGTTATCCGGACTGTCGGGGGTTATGTAAAACCGAGCTTTGGAGACTCTACTGTAATATCTTTTCAGACTTAATTTAAATAAAAAAATTACTATTATTTTGTTCACATAATTGCTCATTCTCATGCTTGAAATATATGGCGTATCGTCAGATTTTTCAAGCAATATCAAGACGATTTATTATTTATATTTAGAATTTTTGTAGCCTAAAAATAAATATATAAATAGACTTATATAGCGCAGCCGTAGAAGTAATTTAAATACTTAGTGCTATCTCAGGTAATTTGCAATAAGTAGGTACATATGCTAAAAAAAAAAACCGCCAACTTCTAAATTCTATTAAAATTAAATCTCTTACTCAACTGTTCATCGATGTGTAATTTTTATCATTTATTTATTTTTTCCCCGGATCAGACTTATATTGGAAAAATTATTATTCTTCAAAAAATCTCTTAAGGTATCCGACTACGTTCGGAACCGTGATTTTAAAAAAGCGCATAAAATGAATAATTTTCATGAAATTTTGTGTTACTTAGATTAGAATGCATGTATAAAATTGTTTTAAGGACATTATGAGAAAAAAAATTATTTAAATACAACATTTTGGCAAAAAAATTAACTTAGAATAACGTTTTTTCAAACTTTTCGCCTTTTATAAAAAATGCTTCTATAAAAATAATATTTTGTGTGTGTGTGCTTATATAAAGTAAAGACTTCTTCAGAGAGTATAAACTAGGATTTTTCAAAAATTTATATTATTTTCAGAGTTACCACCCATTGAAATAATTATCGGCATTTTTTTTTAAAATTTCTCCCCTTTGTTGTAGTATAAAACATGGATAAATTCACTTCTAAGATATAAATTTCAAACATTCTAATTCATCCTTTGTACAGAGTTCTGAGCTATATACAGACAAAATATTATTATAATAGAAGAATTTTTCATAAAAGGAGAATATTTTGAAAATTTATCATTCTATGTTCATTTTTTTTGTCAAAATATTGTACTGAAATAATTTTTTTATTGTAATAATATGCTTAAAACAATTTTATATACGTTTCTAATCTAAGTGACACTAAATATTAACCATAAATATTATCCATTTATGCGCTTTTGCAAAACCATGGTTCCGAATGTAGCCGGATACCTTAAGGGTCACTTTCGTTTAATTTTTTTAAAAATATATGTATCGTTCTGAAAATGAAAAAAAAAGTTTTGAAACTAATATTTTACTTCATTAGATATATATCTATATATTTTGATTGTTATTAATAAAATCAACTTCGCATCTGGATTGTTATATTTAATTTCTTAGAAATTATGTCGATAAAATGAAGAGACTCTGTAACAACGTAAAATAAAACTTTCATGGAAAAACTATATGCTGTTGAATAAGCAATGTTTTAAAAAAGAAACATGTTTAGGAATTTTCAAGGTTGCGTGCTCTTCTCTTTTAAAATTCACCTGCCCCATCTTGTACTTTGTCCTGGAAAGTATACAAACAAAATTCAATAGGCTAATGGTTAAAGTACAAACTAATGGTAGAGTAAATTGTTCTCATGGAAAGAATATGAAGGACAAAATGAACTTTTTGAACATCTGTCCTTTTCCCATTATGCTTCTATTATGCTAAATACTAACATTAATTGCATATTTGAAGAGTGTTTCTGTTTTCTCATTTGATGAAGTGTGAAAGGAGTAGTAATGAAATTTGGTTACAAAACTGTGGGCACTTTCTACGAAAGTACACTCATGAAGTTAAAATTTAATGCAACGGTTTTTTTATTGTTAAAAAACCTTATATTGTAACTTTGGATTTCTTTTCACGCTTATTTAAGTTAGGAGTTAATGGATTTTTCTGTGCATAAAAATGAATTTTTAACCTTTATTGATAAATCGTCACACTTACAATTGGCTTAATATTTGATGCACATGCCTGTGTTACTTTAAATATATTATTTAATGTATAGTTGATAAAGCAATTGTATTTTTGAATTATTTAACTAAATTTAAAGGATTTTTCAAAGAAATGACTGATTGTTCTCTCATTCTTTACTCTCAAAAGGGTCAGATGAATAAATATGGTACCATTGTTATGAGTCATCACATCAGAATTTATTCAAAGCACACAATACGAATAGGATATTTAGCTTTGTTTGAATGCAAGTAGAAACTTGATTTGTGGTTAAATACAAATGTATTTTACGATGTCAGAGACATTTTATATTGACTACTAATCCAATTAATTAGCTATCTGCTGTCATTTAACAATAATATGCATAAATCTCTAGGCAGATTTCAATTTCTTCAATAATATTTTTTAATTCAAAATAGTGTGTTATAATTTATCTCTTAGAAATTATTCTCAAATGATTCCATGTAATAATGTGCAAATCATTCACATTTGTAAATAAAAATAAATCTTTGAAATTTTCGTCTATACTATGTTTTCTACACTCCTCACACTTAACTGTAACTGAGCACGCCATACTTTCCCGCCTTCATACCCCAACTGAAACTTTAGAACACCGTACCGGGACATTCTGTAAACAGGAAGCGCAACGGACAGAGGCAAGGTCTTTGTCCGCAACAATCCGCAGCACCTTCAAAGGTGTGATTTTCATTTACCCGCATTCCTACTTTTAAGTGTAAATTTTAACTGTAAATATTTATTTTCTGTAATATAAACATATGTACTATCTCCATCTCTGGCTATTATTCGAACTCAAGCAACGGCATCACTATATGCAAATTGAAGGGATTTAAAAAAAACTTTATATTATTTTAAAATTCCTTAAGCATTCCTCTGATATTCTAAAAATCTACCAATAGGATTGCGTTATTAATTATTAATTTTTAATTCAGTTTTTGTTATGTCTTCGGAAAAAATGTTTATGTTCTTAAAAAATAATATACTATAGGCTGATATGATTTCTGTAAAAAGGCTTTTTAATGAGCTTTGAAAATTTTCTGTCTCAAAAATAAGCTTTGAAATGTACTGCAGTTAAATAAACTGTGTATATAACATGAATTTCAACTTAATAGACGAAAATTATATGAATCGGGTACTAGCGGATATCGCTTATACCCAGCATACTCAATAGTTGCTTGCTCTACACACTTTTAATAAAGTATCTGACCGTCTGGATCAGCCAATCACACACGCACACACAGACCCTTCTTTCAACATTTCACGTCTAACTTTACTGCTAAAATTTATTTTCACATTAACGAACTCCTTTGCTGCATACGGATTGGCTAGGCACCGCCCCATCTACAACTCAGATCTAGAAAACAGTTCGTTTTACTTCCGTATGTTTTACGCTAATTTTATTTAAAAATTACATAGTCGTTTATCAGTCATTTTTACTTATTCTTAAATTTTAAGTACTATCAGTTGTCTTATCTTACTTAAGTACAGAGTAATTTTTACTTTACTTAATTTACTTTGGCAATTTACTTAATTCTGACTACTACATAGAAATTATTTAAATTCCTAACTACTACAGAGGATTCGAAAGAACCAAATTTTACTCATCCACACCCCATCATACCACACCATCACTTTAATTTATTTTGAAACTTAAAAGAATTGATTACCATGCTGCATCTCTTCTCATTCTATTTTCTTTTTTTTTGTTTTGCCTTCTTTTTAAAGAATGTTCTTTCTTTCATAAATGAAAAGTCAGGAAAAACTAAACCATTGTATGATTCACATTTATTAAAAAATCTATTTAAGTTTAAGAGCTCCTTTTTAGACAAGGGAGAGTACAAAGAAAACAGTGTTTAACATTGCAAAGCCATTATAAAACTACATTTAACTTTTTCAAAATAAATTAAATTTTGAAAATCAAACTAGCTACCTAATTATGACCAGGAAATTAAGATTTCTTTATACAAAAAATGTAAAACTTTGTTAATATAAGTAGTTATTCTTTATCAAAAACTGGTAGCAACACGAAGTACATAAACATATTTGAAGAGATAAATTAAATTTTGTTTCTTGCATAGAAAAATAATGAAACCACTACAAAAAAATGAATATTATTTTTGCCTTACGAAATTCGCAATATTGGTGCACCATAAAAAGTATAAAAACTAAGATATATATTGTTTTACTTGACCTTAGAAAAACTTATCTTTGTACTATTACCAATAGAGTATTTTTTCTGTATTGTATTTATAATGGAATGCTTTTCCAAAGAATTATAAATTGTCGGAGACAAAACCCGTGACCTATGAATTCGTAAGCACGCAACATACCATTAGACAAAAGTGATCACTCCTGTTCAGTGGCTTTTACTGACTTATTTAGATACTGCCATAGTACTCCCCCACCAAGAGTCGGTGGATAGGCGGACGAAACGAGATATTTTTGGTTGTTATGGCGAGCGTGTGTAATGTTGTTGCTGCTGTGTCAAGTGAATCTGACGACTTTTTGCGGCGTCAGGTGAATCTGACGACTTTGTTGCTGCGTCAAGTAGGTCTGATGACTTTTGATTTCTCTTTTTGCGGGTAGATGGTGCCACGACACATCAGAAGTGTTTGCGTATTTTATTTCTTTTTCAGCCAAGGTCACCAATGTCGCAGATTGGAACCCGTGACCTATGGATTCATAAGCACGTAACATACCACTAGACAAAAGTGATCACTCCTGTCCGCAGGCTGTTACTGCCTTATTTAGATACCACCACAAAATAATATTATTAAACTAGAATTTTATTTTTATAATAAAGCATATATAAACTTATAATTTTAGTGGAATATGTGTATTTACATACTCTTCATTTATATAATGAGCATCTAGAAAGGGATAGTTAATATTTTTATGCAAAGTGCATCTTTGATTCAAATATCAGACCCTAGTTTCTGGTTTATTTCTTTTTGTTCTGTCAGTCTGATTGCAATGTCTGCACATAATAGAAAACCATACATTTAAGAATATATGGAATACATAACGTAATTTTTATTTGTTTTTGAAAAAAAAAAATTAAATATATTTGAATAACGTTGTTGAACATCTTCTTTGGTGTCTTGCTTTGATAAGAAAATTGCTACATATTTCAATCTGAAATACAGAAATAAAATCTTTCGTTTCCAAAAAAATGTGATGGGGTCTGGAACGAGTGAGTGGCATAAAAAGTTATCATTTGCCTTTTATGAATAGACAATTGGAAATCCGGAAATGTTCATCCAAGTGCTTTCGTGCAATATCTTGAAAATAGTTATTCCCAATCTTGAAATGTAGCCAAAAGCGAAATTTATTTTAATGTATATATTTATGTGTGAAAGAAGTTTGCTGTTTGAGGAACATGTAATCATAAATATAGTGGGGAATATTTTGGAAAACTACAAAGTATTCATCCATATCATTAGTCATCAGGAATACATTTTTGAAGATATGGATATGAGAATCACAACGAATGCGTATCTTTTCTTGAAGATGAGACACATAGACATTATAGATTTCTTCATGGGTAATTTAAATATATTTTTAAACAAAATACACTTTCAGAGTATCATAAGAAAAGTAGGGAGCACCATATGGCTTTCTAGGCTCCTGTAGTTTATTTTAGGGCTTGTTTTTAAATTTTTAATCTTTTAGTTTGTGTGTGAGAAAGAGAAAGATAGATTCAATCAAATTTTCTCTCGAGGGATTTTAATTCATGGTGGTTTTCAGTCACCCAAGACTTGACATCCCGTTATAATTAATTTTTATTTCACCCACCTAACTATGACCTTATTTCCAAATAAACTAAAAGTTTAGAGTTTTCAAATCGGGATGATGCAAGCATGCATCTACCGCGTTTCTGGACCAATCAGAAAAGCCTTTATCAGAAATCATATGATTCTGATAGCTTCCAGTTTACCATCATTATAAATAGACAAGATCTCAGAGTAAATAATAGAGGTTTTTGTGTGAATGTCTAAAATATAATCTGCCGTTACCCGCGTGTATTTGTATCGTGTTTCGTCGATGTACACTGTGCGTAAAATTAAATAGGGATGCCTAACTTTTTATAAGGCCTCCTCCTCATTTCTACAATTGCAACAATTGATTCCATCCAACAAAGTGCATTAACACCAAGTTTGCATCCTTTCATATATATATATATATGCATATGTATGTGTGTGTATATATGCATATGTATGTGTGTATATATGCATATGTATGTGTGTATATATGCATATGTATGTGTGTGTATATATGCATATGTATGTGTGTGTATATATGCATATGTATGTGTGTGTATATATGCATATGTGTGTGTGTGTATATATATATGTATGTGTATATATATATATATATATGTGTGTGTATATATATATGTATGTGTGTGTATATATATATGTATGTGTTGTATATATATATGATGTGTGTGTATATACATATGTATGTGTTATATATATATATATATATATATGTGTGTTATAATAATGCATGTGTTGTATATATATATATATATATATGATGTATATATATATATATATGTATGCTATATATATATATAAGTATGTATATATATATATATATATATATATATATATATATATATATATATATATCTGTGTGTATGTGTAAAAATAATTAAATTAGATCTAAAATTAAATTCCTATTTCCCAATGTACCACTTAACTTTTATTTTCCGTTACATTTTCATATTTTAAATGAAACACCCAATTATTTCTCTGAACAAATGGTCCAAACATATAACAATTCTAATCCCACATCATTATTTTTTATAGCCCCATATGTCATCGTTAACGTTCAGTATAACACATAACTAAAAAGGGTACTTCAGTTCTGGACATAAATGGTAAAGCCATTTAGACTTCACTTAGGCGAACTTTTTCTCTCAGCGACAGTCGTATAGATTGCTCTCTGAATTAAACTGTTTTTAAAAAAGCTTGGCGTTGACTTAAAACATCACACACACCACACATATATGTATATAAAGTGGAGAGTGTTAGAGGAATATCCTTAACGACTTATTTTAGAAGGATTGATGTTATCTGGATGTTATTGATGAAGCAGTCCTATGTTGAAAGAAATTTTTTTACATTGTACTTTAAACACATGGAAATGGATGACACAAAGCACAAATAGGACACATGTGCGTTACATGGTGACGCAGAAAAAAGAGGGTGCTTTTCCACTGTATCTTGGGGCTTTTATATCAAGCGGCAAACGGAAGTTACAAACCCATGACTTCCTTGGATGGAAGTTTTTTATATTGGTGGAAAGATATCGTTCGATAGATTCCCGTTAGGCGAGTAGCTAGTAAATATTTACGCGCGAGTTTTGAACGCCAGCACAATTACAAAAATAAAAAAAAAATGTTATGATGAAATTAATCGAAATATATAGTTCGTAATATTTTCAGAAGTTTATACGTCTATTTTAATCTGTATTAATGAATATAAAGTTTAAAATGTGTATTATCACATTTAAATAAATTTGCATCATAATTCACGCATGTTTAATTTTTTTCAAGATTTTTTAATTTTAAAATTTAGTGGTATTGCATGATAAGTGTCTTATTTAATTTTTTAAAAATATTTAGAAAAAACAAGTTCTACTTGTGTTCATTTATTTCAGAAATGTGTTCACTTTTTTTACGACAATATTTTAATTCTAGTCATTGTTACTTTCATTTATAAATACCCTATTTTGTAAGAAAATGCGCTAAACAATTTTCTTCTTAGAAGTGCTTAAGTCTTATTTATAAATGTCTCACAGATGGGTATAAAGTAACGTGTTTAAAATTATACATGTTTTGATTCTACATAATTTTTTTTTTAATATATGTTTATTTCCCTTGATTTTATTAATCCAATATTAAAATATTTTAACTACGTTACAATTTTAATAAAGTTTTGTTTTTGCGTAAATTAAGGACGCTGTAGATAAATATGAGTTGTTGAGGGGGGAATTTAAATTTAAATTGCAGTCAATTGACAGAAAGATGCTATCATATGTACTTTCTTCTCAATTTCCAAACGTGTAATGTCGGAAATCCAAGGGCGAGTTGACGTTAATATGAAGCAGCACTCATTACCTTGATCGACAGAGGCTTTAACAATTCTGGCATTAAGTAAGCACGATTCTCTCACGTAAAAAGCAAAGGGCACTTGCGTATTATCGCAACCTATTGGACTGCATTAAATAAAACGAAGCACACGATTGTGTGTGCCACAATTCAGCGCATACGACACATGCGAAATTGCGATTGCCAACTTGGCGAGTTATCTTGAACGTTGGCGATTATTGCGATAATACGTACGTACTAAGCATAGATGATTTCATGAAATACAAAAATCCATTGCAAGTAATCCAGTTTCATTATATGTGCAAAGCAATTATATATGTATTTACTAGAATAAAGATTATTTATGTTTTTCTCATTGTATTTGTCTATCTAAGACAGAGTTTTGGAATGTTTGAACATTAATCTCCTTCCTGCTGAAGATATATAGCGGCCGGAAAAATAGATTGCAGCAGGTAAAGAGAAATCTTTCATCAATGCTGAGAACATAGAATGGACCTGAGCAACAGATCTGGCGACAAATTTGGTTAATATGTTGCCAAGTTGACAAATTCGGCTATAAAAACACATTCTTTGAGACGGATCTAGATAAGTAAACGGTGGGTTACTTGAAGGATTAACTCTAGAAGCTCATCGAACTTATTTCCCCAGATTCTATAACAACAATGCAAAGAAACTACGATGTGTCAGAAGCTGACAGTAAATTGGCGTTTTATAAACTTTTCAGAAATATTGTGACTACAGATCTATTTAAATTTGTTCTATTGTGTTTTTATACTCGTTATGTTCATCATTCTCAGTCTACAATGTTAACTAAAGAGCTCCAGAAAAAAGCTACATTTACTCCAAAAGAACCTGCTTTTTAACTGCAGGAACCTTTACTACATGTTAATGTCATTAAATCACTTAACAGTAGTGATATCTAATTTTTATTTCAAAAGACAATATTCTAGTTTACAACCATAAGTTAATTTCCTGATTTTAACGAAGACCACATATAATGTCCTGAGTAATGCTTCCGGCCATTACCTCAAACTTTACCGCTACTTCGAAGCTTTCAGGAGGCATTTAAATGAAGTTTGAATGATGTTGTTCAAGTACTATTGTCAACACATCATTTTATAATCTAGCTCAAAATTACTCAAGTCAGAAAGTGAACCAAAGCAACCCATTTTTGAATTCCTACTCTCTATATATTTATTAATTTATCTTGGTGGAATTTTCAATCGCTAATAAAATACATTTTAAACCGCTCCATTGAGCTGAAATTTTATATACATGATTATTTTGGATGACAATACAGTAATTTAATTATAATTAATAAAAATTATTTGATAAAAACTAACTATTTAAATAATTACAAATGCAGCCACGTTGGCATAATTTTTGGCGAATTGTGTCAAAACTTGAAAAGGTTTTTTTCCTCGCGTTTCTCACGTTCACTACACTATTGTTTTGGATGACAATACGATGCTTTAATGATAATTAATAAAAATTAATTACCATTTAATGTTGTGATTCTGCCACATGTATATACATTTTTATATTAATTGTAACGATTTAATAAAAAGTAGCTTAAATAAAATTTTCTTTGCTGACCAAAGTAGGAATTGACTTAAAAAATTTTTTTATATTACTTGTTAATTTTTAATTTCAAAACAAATTAATTTTAGGGTACTTACGTATTATCGCAACAATCGCCAATTCTATTAATAACTCGCCAAGTTGGCAACCCTGATTTTATATGTGTCGTACACGCTGAATTCCCAACCAGGTTTTTCATTTCATATAATGTCACCAATAGGTTGCGATAATACATAAGTACCTATTTTAGATGACTATTTGTAAAAATTAAATTAAATGGAAATTCTTCACTTATTTTCCATCAAAATAAAAATAATGGATTATTAAAATCAACTAATATATTGTCATTAAATTTACATCATTTTTTCAAGAAATCTGTATTCAGCTGCCGCATGGTATCTCTGATACCAGAAAATACAGATTGAATAAAATCCTTAAGCAATTCAGAATCTAAAGTTGAAACCTGACGATGCCACCCTTGAAGTTGACACGTAGAAGTGAGTTATATTATTATTTTAGCTGCTTCGTATACAGCCTAGTCAAAGGACAATCTTCTTATTTTCTTACTCATCTGTTAAGGAATCTTAAGCCATAAATGGCGTGAGATAAGAATATTTGAATTAACTAGTATTAGTGGTTCATTTCACGGGTTATTAAATTTCAATTAGAAAAGTCAGTAACTCATCTCATAATCTTGGAATTTAATACATATTTGAGACTCTGTTATGACCCTAATTAATGGATTGTTAGTTTATATCTGCTGCTCGTAAGACTTTCATTCGGATGAATTCTAATTGCCTGATTTATGTGGATTTTTGAAGTAAATGCTATATGCATTATTTTAAATTGGAACTGCAAATTGCGGATATATATTGCGGTACAACTATAGAAATATTTTTGTCGGTTTTTGTAACGTTAGACAATAATTGTACACCACAATTTCATTTTTGTTTCAAAATTGTGTTTATACTTCGGATTGTTTTTATCTTAAATAATTATGATTGTTCTTAAAAATTCTAGGTAGGAAAATAAATCTTACTTAAAGTTCAATATTAAAAACTTCTGAAATACTATATTTCCAGAAAATTCAATAATGTTGATTCTTAAATTTAATTAAAATATGTGTATACGCTTTTTTCGTATATATATGCTTATAAATCATTTACTAATTTCATCATACTTTTATATATTTCATTATTTAAGGGAAACTTTATTTAAAATGCAAGCACACATACGGTGAGAGTTAATAATTTTGAAATGTATTTTGTTCGTCAATTTTCACAAGGATTCAAACATAAATAACGACACATACAAACGTAAAATATCTATTTTCAAGTTTTTAGTTATAACCTATTTTAGAACAGTTATAATTTTTCGGAACAAATTTTCAATGTAAATAGAAATAATACCTATTTCTTTAATTTTTTCAAGAATCTTCCGCTTAATTTTCTCTTTTTTTTATGTCTCATGTTGATTATAGAGGTTAATTATAGAGCTTTCATTAAGTCTCCGTGGGAAAAATAGGATTAAATAAGTTTCACTTTTCGAAGAATACAACAAAGGAAGTTAGGCGTAATAGAATTTTCTTAAATTTAGAAGACTTAACTATAATCTTTTAAAGAAAACAGCTTCTTTTCTTTTTTCTTTTTTTTTCTTGTTCAGGTTGAAACAAATTAAGAATATTTAACGAGGTAACTATTTTCTAAGACTATAAGATTGTCGAAATCTTGGGATCAAACGCATAAAATGATTTACCGTTTTAGTAATTAGTTTACCGAGAGAGAGGTTTTAAATTGTGTATTTAATTAAAATTCATATATTTATTATATTTTATTATTTTTTATGTTTTATAATAATTTTAATTTTAAGAATTTAATATTTATTATAAGTTTATATCAAGTATAGTCATATGATTTGTGTGTGCGTGTGTTGATCCTTCATATTTTGTTTTTCAAAGCATAGATTTCAGGACATATTTAAAACCTAAATTATTCGTTCGTATTCCGGTGTAGCTTGATTGTATATGTGTGAATTCTATTTTCCTTACATTAAAAGGTTTATTTTATTAATAGGGTGAACATTGGTTACCAAGCCCTTTAAGGGGCTTTTTTCGGATGTTTTAATAATCCTCTTGGAAAACTTGTGGGGCCAGAATGGATTATTTCAATTCATCCTCTCAAGAAACCGGATATGCGATTATATATATTAATAAAATATATATTGGAGTTTTACATTCACGTGTGAACCAAAATTTTAAATTTTTAAAATAAAAAATCGTTGACTCCAGAAGGACAGGCATTCGAAATAATGTGAAATATGATAAAAAGGCGATAAAATCAAAAACCCCCAAAGTTTCCCCCAAGGGGATTAGTAAGAAATCTTTAAAACCGGGACAACCTTTTGAGACAGGGTCCCAAAGGGAAAAGGGCTTTTTAGGTGGCACCTTGGGATGACTCTCACTCAAATTTGAAGCGGGAAAAAATTTTAATTAAAGCTATCGTTTTAAAATATTTTAATTTAAGTTTCCTAAATCCAGCAAATTGATCCTCATAATCATAGGGCCATGCCTAGGTTTTCGAACCCAGAAATCATCGACTCCAGCCGGATCAAACCCACCCCCTTGATTACGAATTTGGCACCTATTTAACCACCGAGCCCTTCTGACTTTTGATGTTTTTAAGCGGTTGTGGTAGCCTAGTAGTCAAAGTCACGGACTCATAAAATGGCAGGTCAGGAGTTCGACTCCATTGCCACTGAAGACCTGCCGTGTATAGAAGTCGATGCACATTAAATCAGTCGGAGCTCAAAGTTCTCCCTTAGGAGAGGGGTGGAAGTACTGAGAAGGGGTTTCCAGCGCAGGTGTCGTCTCCATCACTTGATGATGGTTCAGTATTCAGAGGACTGCAGTGAATAGCTCTCCTGTTTTTCGCTCTACGTAATTAATTGTCGCCTATCCGGTATAGTGGTTAGCGACGGTAACTCCTATGCCGTAGGTCAGGGGTGGAGAACCTTTATGGATCAACTTGCCATTTTTTCTAAAGAAATGTATAAAGAGGTATAGGCATGCCGTCAAATAATTTTGACTTGTGATTATTGAAAAAACAATAAAGCTCAATATTAACAACTCAAAACTCTTTATTTACTTCGAGGAAAATACTTTTTGTGCTGTATATTTGTAAATAATTTAGTTAGACGTGTAATTTAAATTCAAGTAAGATTAGTGTGACTTCTGTTGTTACAGATTGTGTCGATGACTATTAACTCTCATATTAGCATTGTAAGATATTACTTTTAGTAGAATGCATGCTGAGTTGGAGTCATCTGCCAAAAGGTTTCTAAGCAATTAATTATTTTTGCAGCGGTTCATTTTTTTGCAAAAGGATTTGTGATTTCTTTCAGAATGCCCTTTTACAGGCGATGTTCTGCATAACATAAAAAACACACCGCTTTATCGCTCTTTCATTAATAATGCCATATTTCTAGATTCTCCAAGTTTGAAATTCTCTGTTACACTTACTATCATGCACTTTTTGTTCTTTTGCTGAACTAGCTATATTATATAAGTTAAAAATCGTAAATATTACACAAATAAATTTTAAAATATAGTTATGTCAACGAAATTGACTATGCTATGCATAGACAAATGTTGCATTATAAGCAACTGTAGTCCACGACGTAACTAATGCAAGACAATAACAAAAGAAGGTGCTCACGATCACTCGCATTTGTTCGTAACATTTCATAGTGAACTTTGTTATTTTGAAATACAATGCAAAGCCTTTTGATCACTAGAGTGCCCCAAATATATTGTCACGTACCATTGATGGCACGGGTGCCATTGGTTCGCCATCCCTGCTATAGGACCTGGGTTAGAATCCCGGAAAGATATGGATGCTTGTAATTGGAAAATGCATTTGCCCCATGGGGGTACTCTAAATAGCTGTCAAGTCACAAGTCCTCTCGTGGGGTTGGGGAAGGGTTAGAGAGGTGAGAGGTCTCTGACCCCCAGGGTGTTCTCCCTCTATATTGGAGTGGAACCGAGCTAAATCGTATTGTCACCTGTATGGTGCTCAAAGCTGCGGCGGCCAACGACAGCGTACATTTAGAAGTCCAAACTGCCTCAGGCTCTGTTAACTTTCCTTCCTTCTCTTCGGGAGGAAGGACAGCAACAACAACATGCGATTAATTATTTTATTTTAATTGTTATGTTTTTACAAAAATTTCTTTACCTTGTAAATAGTTGTATTTACTATACTTTATAAATGTCGCAAGAAAATGATGAAATTAGGAATCTCATCAAATCCCTAAGGGAGATGATCACTTGACGGTAGCTTTTAAAATAACGTTTCTTCAAGGTCATTTCCCTGATAAAAGTAAGGGATTTGAACCAATCCCTGAGCTGTTGAAAAGATGAAATAATATTGTCAAGAGTTTAAAAGTGTTTATTTAACAAATAGGGTGCATTATTAAACGTAAAAGTAAGTAATACAGCAACATTCAGTGTGAAATACAAATTATTTATTCAAAACTAATTGACAAATAGTTAGAAAATTAGTGTGGTAATCAATCCCTATGTTAATCCTATGGTGCCATTTTTTTAAAGATATGTGGTTGATATTTAGGGGATTGATAGTACTACCTGTATGGTTAGGAAGTACAAGGACTCGACTCCCAGGTGTCCCCCCCCTCCCCCTGTATATATAGCATCTTACCAATGCAAATCCTGAATAGTTCATTTCATCATTTCACTGAAACAGTTCAGGGATTTGATAAAACTACTTACTTTAATGAGGGAAATGACCTTGAACAGACATTATTTTAACATCTTCCGTCAACTGATCATTTCCCTTACGTATTTGATTAAATTCCTAATTTCGCCATGTCCCTGCACCATACATAAACCTCTGAACGCTTAAAACATTTTCCTGTTAAATAAAAAGTGAGTAATTGCTGATTAATTTCATCTTACAGGCTTGAATTTTCATTCATAACTTTACAAGATAAACATCGATCTTATAGATTTAATAATGATTTTATTATTGATGTTGATATATCCATATGCTAATAATTTGTTTGATTTTAAAAACTTCATTTTTCTTGAATCAGTCATTCTTATTTTGCAAAACATTAATTATTTCAAGAGGTTTATATTTTACTTGAACTAATGAATGCATACCTCACAGCAATATTCCACGAGAAATGGAATGTTTTAGAATTACATTCTTTTGATCTTTGTCAAGTAAACTCAGAGTTTCTAATTCCGTATAAAGCGTAAAGGCGGTTTGTTGTATTAATATTCAATATCTTGCAAATTATATTTCGATAAAGACGTTCGAAAATGTGTATCATCAAGATTGATTGAAATTTATAATGACTTTCCTATGTCAACTGGAAATACGAAGATGAGTTATCTGAATTCTATTCATAAAGGTTTTTTTTCATCATTGAAGTCGTGTTCAAATACGTGCTCAAGAATCTTGAATGGAATTTGTGTGATTATTTTTAATGAATCATGACGAATTTTTACAAATGCAATCAATATTTTTAAGAATTTATTTGTCGGAACTATTTTCACGCAATTAAACCAAAGAAATTTCAATTTTATGAAGATTTTAATTTTATTGATTTCAATGAGATTTTTTAAAGAGTGACCTTAATGATTCAAATCATTATTGTTAAATAATTTTGAGATATCATAACCTTTAAAGTTGCTTGAGAAATCATTGTTTAAAATATTAATTAATTTGAAATTATTTGCTCAAATTTTTTCTTTACGTACATTTTTATTAAAAAATATCAGTTTTTTTTTAATTGTAGTCATTATTAACACTGGCATAGACAGTCTTGAATCAGCCATATATCAAAATTCCTTGTATGCCCTTTTTGGGGGCCTTTTAACATTTTACGATTTTTTACACACAACACATGTTGGGCCCCTGTAGCTTGAGGGCACCGTATCATTGATACGACGGTAGCTATGGTCCTGAATATCATATATTTTTGCTAAATGAATTTTTTCTAAAAATTCTTAATGCTAAAAATCTGTGCTCAAGAAGTTAAAAAAAAAAGTGGATTAATTAAAGTATGAACTTCTGTAGAACGTGAATATCTTAGACCAGCAATCATCTTCCGGTGATCTGTGAAAATTCTTTAACTGTCCAAAGAAAATTCACGGCATTATTTACATCCTTACGAAGATTCTATTTAAAAAATGACGAGGAACAAAATGTATAATGAACTTGAATGTACTTTTTTAAAAAATTACTTATTATTTTTAGCAAAATTGCTTCCGAATTTTGCAAATTTTTAGCTGATTTTGCCGGTGTATCTAACGACATTTGAAAGTGAGAACTGGCAATCACGGGAAATTGGCGGTACAGCATTTCAGTTTGTTCATATTGGTTTTCGTAGTTCATTTGTTCTTGCTTTTCGTGCAGTTCCTTTTGAGTTATAAGGAATTAAAGGAATGTGAATAAGGGACAATAGGTAGTTATAGTATTTTAATCATATTAGTGCGGTTCAGGGAAATATAAAGTTATGCATTTAGTGGTTCATGAAGATCTAAAGGTTTAATACTGTGGTCTCAATGAATTTTTATTATATTACATGTAATTTCAACCTATTTTTATTGAATTGCATGATATATTATTGTTACAAAACTTTTAACGTGCGCAAAAGAAATTAATTTCCATTTCGTATTTTGATATGGAATAATTCATTTTTCTTTCCTATATAACATAAATTTATTTCTTATTTTTATTTATTTTTGTATTTATTGCAATCATCATTAAAATTACTTTAATTAATATGATGACATAAAAATTAATCACTTAGTGGATGTTACTTTTTTTAATTCTGGTATTTCATACATGTTGCTTTGACCTCTGTTTGGCAATTCTTTAAAATAATTAGTTATACAGTCATGATAATTAATTACTGATATTAATTATCTTGATATTGTGACAAGGATAATATATGAATATTTCCTTACTTAATATACGTTTAAAATATTCGCATTTTTTATATCAAAACATATATGATAAAGTATTCTTGAGATTTATTCCTCAGACAAGATTTGCGATTTCATTATGAATTCTAATTATTATGAACTTAATGATATTAGTCATTTTGTGGTGATAGTTATTAAAGATTCTATTGATTGAGTTTATTGTTTGATTTTTCCCCGACTGTAGTTAAAACAGTTAACTAAAATGGGAATCTTAAAAATTTTAACATACCATAAAGTAGCAATAATGTTTTATTATAAAACTTTTTAAGATTTTCTTATTTTTTAAGGGAATTTAAAAGAATTAAGACTTTCAATATGTAGCTGTTTACTAAACTCTTACATCATATTTTCTTCCCAACGCTATTTTCTAAATTAATATATCCGTATATATACGTAGTCAAAAGAATTAAAACATTTGAAAATAAAAAAATATTCATTTTTTAACGTAAGTTGATTTTTTTATCGTGACTTTGTTGTTTCAGAACTTCATGCATTATACCTTAAGATTTTAAGTCTAAATTTAATATTCGATTACTCTTCAAAATTTAAATGGTTTTCTAATTTCAAACAAAATTTAGAACGCCTTGCTTGCAAATTGATTTACTTACCGTAAAATCCGGAGTATTACTCGCACTTTGAACACGAACCCCCTTCCCCCCGATATTTTACGGGTGCGCGTAATACGCCGAGTATAAAAATGGGAGCTAGAAAATTAAGATAAAAGATGAGCATAGTAAAAATTAGACTTTTATATCTAGTGAAATACTGTTAATTTAAAAGAAATGACATTCCTTATGAACTTGATGATTATTGTGTACTATTTTCTCTAATGCTTGGAATAATACCCCGAATAAAAGACTTTAAAACACAAGAGAATTGCACATGTATATTTCGGGTTTTTTATTAAAAAAGTGGGTGAGCGTTATACGGCGAGTAGGCCTAAAAATTGTGTGAAAAATGCAGCTTGAAAGTACAGGTGCGTGTTATACGACGGATTTTAAGGTAAATTATTTTACGTTTTTCTATTGTAACCTTGCTTTCGAATATAATGAGTATAATCAAATTATTTTAAATTAATAAATTATATTTTTTAAGTTTGCTTTTTAAAAAGTTTAGAAATTTCCATTAGTTATTTTCGATCATCAAAAAATCAGATTCTGCGTATTAGAGAATGAAATACATGAAATAAAAAAATCTTATCTATTATAATTCTCGCATCAAATTTCTTTCGTTTCGTGATTCAAAAAGAGTTCTTGATCTATATCATTTCAAAGATTCCACGTACGTGATATCTTTTTTCTTTTTCTTCGAATCAAGCCTTAACTCCCGAGTAGAGTAAGAAAATATTATCACGTAAACAAACCATTTATTATTCTTTATGGAACTTATTACAGTATCAAATTGAACTTGGAAACTTTGAAAAAAATTAAGCTTATCGAAAAGGAGGAATTGCAATTTGATGGGCCAAAATTTAAATTGGTAGAAAATAAAAGAATAAAAAGCTTTTTTTTTCATTTTTTTATCCTTAATGACGACTTTGATTTATTACTCTCATGAATATAAAAATAGTTTTTCTAGGATTGGTGTGAAAAAGTTCAGATTTATGTTTTCGAACCACTATTGTGCGAAAAAGCTGCAATTGTAACATATCTAAATAATAAAAAAGTATTGAAATCTAATAGTATTTAAAAAAAGAATGTTAAACAGTCCCCCACCCCCTCTCTCTCCCGTATTTTTGAACACTCTCTTATTAGCTTAAACTTGCATGTAACGTAATCTTTGAACTCGATGTTTATCCACTTTAAGAGTTCAGATAAATTCAAAATTCTATCCACTTGTTAAGGACCGATGACAATACAATAATTTAATAATTTTTCCCATTTCTTGTTTGGCGAATTATTCCAGATCCCATTTCCAGATTTGGTGTCTAAATTTTTTAGTCACCAACGTGTGTTTTTTGGTTTTTTAGACTTTTATTTATTCATGGGTGAATTAATTATAAATATGTCATTTTTAGAATTTGAAAATGTTTTACTTAATTTAACTCTAAAGTGAAAACTCTAATTAAAGCAAAAAAACATTTATTGTAAAAAAAAAAATGAAAACTAAATTATGTTAAAAAACTAAAAAACGCTTTTATAGTGAATCGAATCCTAATAAGTAAAAAATAATTCTTAATATAAGAATAAAATGATTAACGAGAAAATTAATGTCATTGGGGTAAAAGCGTTCGGTGCTCGATATCAATTGTTATAATTTCTTACTAGTTCTATTCCGAAATGCAGAGTTAGAGTGCAAATAAACTACAAAGCATCCTACATGATTTTACCACAATGACATTAATTTTCTCGTTTATCATTTTATTCTTATATTAAAAATTATTTTTACTTTTTAGTTCAATTAACTAGAAAAATGTGTTTTTAGTGTTCTTTAACTATGATTTTTTTAACGCTATAATGCAAAAATGCTTCCTGGTTTATTGGAATTTTTTTTTTTTATATTTAAAAATATCTTTTGATTGCGTAATTTCGTTAAAATTACGGTAATATACAACGTGTTGACATATTTTGTTTGTTATAAAGAATAAAAACTTCGATTTATTTTAATGCTCGTAGCTTTCATGATTAAAATGCATCCCAAAAAGTTATATTAATGTAACTTTTTAGAATGTTTAAAATGTAGTTGTATCCATATTGTTTGAAATCTTACTTTTGTAGAAAGGATCATATAGTCTTTATTATTAGATTACTTAAGTTTACATATCTGGATCTCTTAATTTCATTTCTGCTACTCTAATGTTTAGAATGTAATGGTGAAAAATCGTTGTAACGTGTACTGCTATATAGGAAGGAAAATGTTTCTATTTACAAAAATCCTGTAAAACTTAAGAAAAAGTGAAATATTTTAGCATTTATTGTTAATTTTGAAATCTATGTCCATGGACGTTATGTCCTTTAAGTATCCTTTTTTAGCTGTCTGTAAAACTTGGTTCCATATAAACTTCTTAATGTGATTATTGATCCAATATAGTTTTAAAGAGAAATTTCAGTTTGAAAGAATGGTCAATAACACAAAAGTCAGTTTCGAGATTGTTAGCCATTCAGCAACAGAAAGATTAAATTTATTTTCATAAGGTATCAAACTCTAGTACCTTATATAAGACTATCCAGTACATTACTGCTTTATATGGCAAATATAGTAATTTTAAGAAACTTTTCAACGGAGTCAAGAAAAATAAACTAGAATTAAAAAGAAAATATGGGTTTAAGCAGATAAAACATGTTAAATCTGGAAACTGTGTGTAACTGATGTGTATTGCCTTTTTAAACCCCTTAACTGCCGATTTAAATTTACGCGATTCGCCCACCAGTGAACACAGTGTTTACTCAGGGACACGTATGCGTTGTATTGGGGGAAATAGAAAAGGCACAAATAAACAAATTTTCCTTTGGTATAAGTAAATCCTTCGAAAACACTGCCAAAGTCGTTGTATAGCATTCCACACCCTTCGAAAAAGTTTTACTGATAGCAGCGCAAGGAAAAGAATTGCATTTTGGCAGGACGTATATATATGTCTGGGGCACTCAACGCATTGGTTGAGAGAGACGGCAAGCAAGCAGCATTTAAGTGGTAAAAGACTTTCTTCTACGAGTGGCCGATTAATATTAGTTGTATATGTGAGAAACCTACTCAAGTACCATCAGTAAACAATTGCTCATCTACCTTAATAGATAGCATGTATGAGAAAAAAAAATCAGCATTTTAAATATAAAAGAAGGTAAGAAATTGTACCTGGCATTTGAGAGAAAAACTAAACCTTAAAACCAAAAGTTTTTATAACCCATTCTAGACGTTAGGTATGAAACTGCTCCGTGTTAGATGCCACACAGTCGGAATGTTAAAGCAGCTGATGGATTGAAGTCAACTTACTCTGAGAAGCAATTTCCGTCGCAGTAGGGTTAAAACCACATTATTAAATATCTAGAGGTACTGAATCTCTGAACGTACAACTGCTGTTATACCATCAAGTGTGGTTCAAAGCATTGGTTTAGTAGCTAAAAAACAAAAGAGTACTTCCAAAGCTGTAGATAGATATAAAGTTAGGGTAAAAAAGGAATAAAGCTGGAATAGAAATGATTTACAAACAGCAGAAGTGAACAAACATGATTCTGAATAATTAAGTGGTACCCATTTTGACAAAAAAGAAAAATTACACCTTACTTATAGAAAAGATTGAATCTCAAAACAACTTCGTCGTCTATAAGGTAGGATTATGAGAATCGGTTTTGTCTCTTTTGTTGTCTGTAAGCCTTCAAAATCCGTTTTACCAAAAATTTTTAAATTTCATTTAAAGACATGGAGGTCGGGGGCTTTAATAGTAATAATATTGATACTGGATGGAAAAATGATACACATTTCAACTAGAAATCCAATGACTCAACATCATTTTGTGAACTGGATGAAGAATAATGAAGAGAATGAAGAACAAAATGAAAATTTTGAAATAATAGATTGTTTGCAACCCCAGAAGTTGATAGAAAATCTTCAAGCAAAGATCAAAAATATCTTTCGGGTTCATGTGGAACAATCAAAAGTGACAACTGTCCAAATAATTCGTCAAATCGTAAGTCCAGGTCTGTATCACATCCTACATGGCTAACTTGTACAAACAGAATCCTTATACTGCTTGTAAATATAATGAATTCCTCAGATGTTAAGAGATTTTTTTTCCCTTTCCCCTTTAAATTTTAAAATGTTACAAGGTAGAATGCATTGAAATTAAAAATAGTGTAAAAACTTCTCTCTATCTCTCTCATATGAATACCCCTCAGGGGGCTCACCTTCTTTAGGTGGGTACGGGTGTCACAATCCCGAGGTACCCTAGTGATCTTTTCCTTTTCCCAAGGGGTTTACTATCTTGGGTAAACACGGGTGTCATGACCCCGGGATACCCCAGTGATCCTTCTCTATTTTCGACCTTCCAATTTCTTCTTTTCCCGTCCAGACCACAGACCTATGAATGTTTGGCGCAGTATAGCCAAAACTGGCTCTTGCGCCATAAAACACCAAACTCAACTCAACTCATATGAATGATTCCATTTATATCTACAAATGGAATACCTTGATATTTACTGGATACCTGAAACAAGTAGTTTCCTTCGTTATCGAATGGAACTCATTCTTTATCTGGTTTTAAAACCTGTTAAAAAAAGAACATTTATATGTAGAAATATATTCGTAGATGAGAAATATTTATTTGTTTTTACCTGTAAAATTATTCTTGCTTGCTTCTTAATGTAAAGTTACTTCGTTTAATGTTCTTTTTTTCAGTATATCTCATTACCAAAATCATTAACTGAAATAAATGGAAATATTTATGTTCTAAATCCATAATATCATATGTGACGCTTATTGCAGATACAGTAAATAACAGAACCACAATTCGATTCATTTGATTATCAGTTCGCGCTTATTACATAAAACTATTTTAATTATTAAAACTACTGTGAAAAATGCCTTGCTATCCAATCAGCAGTTTGTTTCGAAAAAAAGGAAACACTCTCAGAGAAGATTCACCACTTTAACAAAAAGAACAGTTGCTCTTTTTATTTCGCATTAGTTAAATTTATTTTATAATGTTTTCCTACAAAATATTCTTTGAGATTGAATCTTATAATACCATAGAGTTAGCATGCAGGTACTCTCAATCCGTTTGCTTTAATTCATTACTGTACTTGTATTTACGAGAATACCTTAAGTTTGTCAAGATTACCGAGTTTTTGTGGAGGATTTACCAAATGAAATGCAGAGTGAAGTTTTACGGATAAATATAAGAGGTACAAAAGATCTTTTTTCGAAATCAATTTGGCGAAATGAAGTATAAAATTGACGGATAAAGAAGTGCTGGCAAATACAATTTGTTGATAAGGTTTTATTTTTTTACCTGAGTGGCTTTTACTGAGATTGATAGAACTCTTTTCGATTCCCATGGCTTTCCAACTCTTTGTTGTGCATCATCTTAAATATTTTATGGTATTTCGTGTGCTTTTAAAGACAAACATCAATTGTGTGTATGAATTTTGATTTTTTATTACCTGAACTACTTTAATGTTTAATAGGCCATTTGAATCAGACGCAATATCCGTTATTAGGGACCCTTCAGCTCTCATAAAAAAAATTGCACTTGATAAAGAGTAATAATTTATTATAATGAAATGTTTAAAATATTAAATAATTTGTGTATTAAATGTATGCATTGTTTGATATGTCCAAAATAATAAGAGTTATAAAAATATTAAAGTGTTCGATTTTTTCTTAACTATGACATCTGTGATGAGTTTATGTACCTTAACGATACTGAGGCGTTGTTTTTAAATATATTTCACGCATAAAATGTATATTTTAATCTATGTAATATATTTATAATAATTATAAAAAAATGATTGTTTAATGAAATATTTTATATAACATAGAAAGGCGAAATTCTGAAACCGTAAACGTAGAACAACGAACAAATTTATTTATAAAAAAGTCGATTGACCAAAATGGAAAACTATTGTGTT
This sequence comes from Trichonephila inaurata madagascariensis, assembly GCA_019973955.1. Classification (NCBI taxonomy): domain Eukaryota; kingdom Metazoa; phylum Arthropoda; class Arachnida; order Araneae; family Nephilidae; genus Trichonephila; species Trichonephila inaurata. The sequence continues at coordinate 743,704 of BMAV01017814.1, read as the reverse complement.
TCTAAATTTGTCACCGACTTAGGGTAGTTAAGTAGGGTTAAGCTTGCTTTATAGGATCCTAACAGCAGGAAATTTATTTATAATAGTGCAAAAAAAAATTTGAAAGCAAATTAACCAGGATTGAAAAATTAGGCCTTGAAATTTGCATAAGTAAATAAATCTTAATCTGTTATCAATTAAACTAAAAGAATGACTATACTTAGAATTAGTAGCAAAAAGATGCACAAAAGAAGAGCAAACAAAAATTAAAAAATTTAGCATAAATGAAGCAAAAAGTGAAAGCCGCGACAACTTCAAAATACATTTTTGTCTTGGAAGACAGAAAACCGGAAGTTATCAATAACATGGGTGTCCAACACTCAGGCCGCATGTGGCCCACCAGTACGTAAGTTTGCGGCCCACCGACTCTTTTTAAAAAATTTTTTTAAATATAAGGTTTTTAAAGTTTTCATTTTGAAATTTATTTATATGAGGATATATATATATATATATAAATCTACAATGTATTTACCTGTTAACTGTTCTTGTGTTTTAAAATAAATCCTTTTTGATAATAGAAACGTCCTTTAGATTAAAATAGATTTATATTTTATCAAACAGTTACGTTTGATTTACTTTAAAAAATTACTTTTTAATAAATTCCGAATTGCATTATGCCCCTTTTCTATGGATGGTACCCGATTCCCTGTGTGTGACTTTCATTTCTCCTCCTCCTTTTCTGTTTGGAGTGCCCAAAAAGCAAGAGGCGGTCAGAGATGTTTTCTTAAAGTTTAAAAAAAATATTCAGGACGGTTAAGATAAAAAGCAATGTATACTTAATCGTTTGAGTATGACAGCACAATCAAATTTCAACAATGAGTAACGTAAGATCAATTCAGAAGAAACTCCGTAATTATCAAGAACAGGGCAACTGTAATATTTTAAACATTATTTGATCATTTTATTATTATATTATATAAACATTGTTATGTTATCTCTATGTCTGTATACATGAAAAATAAGGAACGCAATAATAATAATTCATTCTGTTTTAAATTTTCACTCCAATAAATGTGTTTTTGTTTCCAGTTCTGATATAAAAATTAAAAATTTTTATAAATTTTATGTTTGGCCTGTGAGATTATAATGTTTTTCCGAAGTGGCCCGCAAGGTCATTTGGGTTGGACACCCCTGATCTATAACTATGGCGCCATCTATATAACAAGTTTGGAACTAATAAAATTTAGCTTCAGTATAGGATCATTAAAATTTTAAAAAAATAACTTTCACGAGTTAAATAAGTCATGCTGGGTATAATTTCTTCCCTTCATCTTTTAAAAATAAATATTTGAAGAAGAAAAGTCATTTCTCAAATGGTCATTTCCCCTATTCGAAAATAATATCTTAGTGTTTTCTAGGAAGAACTGACGCTGAAATATCTCAAAAAATCCCCTTCAGCTAGACCTATTAATAATAATAAAATTATTAAATATTGATTAATTACGATGTTAAATTACTTCTTCTGTGCATAAAATCTCAAATATTTAATCGTGAGATCAGTTAATGAGATTCAGTAGATAAGAGAAAAATTTAAAAGAAAAACAATTAACTCAAATGTTAAATTAACACTAAAGCAACAATTTCTAAATGTAAATAAACGAATTACTCGTATTACTTTGTTCCAGCTTGAGAATTATATAAGACACAGAGCCATTTTAGCGTGTAGTATTTCATTGGTATTAATAACGGTCATCAGTAGGTTAAACACAACACCTGTGCAACAACATTCTATGAATTTATGAAACTCATTTCGAATGTGTTCCACGTTATCTAAATGGTAGATCCAACATTGTAATATAATCCTTTAAAGTATCTCGGAAACATCTTTGTTACAATATACTTATAATTTAAGACTTTAAAGCGTAATATTGTAAGTTCTCTTTTGTTCCTTGAACAATTCCTGTTGAATTTAAATGCAAGGTCGTGTCCCATAGAATATCTAAATCCATTTTATATTTTAAACGGGGTTTAAGGAAAGTATATTTATATTTTATTCTGAATGTTCTTATCTTATTAACTAAATTTACTTTTCAAAGGGAATGAAAACGATAACGGTAGGATTCCTTTATCTGTATCTGTATATCTTATTTAAAATATTGTATTGTATGGTATTCGAAAATTGTTTTAAAGTCATTTAAAGCAGCGTTTTAAAGTTGCATGTATAATTTTTTGCCATGATTTAAGTTTATCTGAATTCATAGACATATAACAAATGAATTACAGTCAAATTGAGTTCTTACTAAGAAGTTAAATAGCATATATATATAAAATAATGCAATAAATAGAAAATACAAATGTAGAGAAATCACATTAAAAATTACAAATTTTATTGAATTCTTGTCATACATATAATTTAAGATATATGGTCTTGACGAATCTGTCCATGTCCTTCTGAATAACAAGTCCTCTTGGGAAATCTTTGGTCCTTTAAAACTATTTTATTTGCAACGAACCCTCTGAAGAAGAGGACGTGATTATGTAATTTAGGTCTACTATATATAGTCTAAACTTTCAAACTAGATAATATATATATATGATATATTGCTAGTGGGGATCAGTAATTAATCAAATTTATAGTGTACACACAGATATTTGATAATTGTTCGTCGGCCTCTATATAACGACGTCGCTGAATCTCAAAAAAAGTTCGTTATACAGAGGTTCATCTTGAAATTTCTTTATAAACCATATAAAAAGTATTTTAAATTCATAAACACTATACGGTAAAAAATTTTAATTTTATTTTAATAATTTTTATAAATTTATTTTTTATATATTTTAAAAAAAATGAAAGAAAGAAAGAAAAACTACAAAGGAAGATTTTCTTGACGCCATTACCCATTTCCTGAAAAATTAAAATTTTTTTTTATTCGACTTTTATGTTTTGACATTTTCGATCTACTAGAAACAAAAATTACCATGGGCTATAAAACTAAAAATGAACGAAATACTTAAGGGGAAAAAAAATTTGCACTAGGTAATGGAATTTTGAAGATTTTTTTCATTTAACTGGAAATGGGGTTTGGGTTCCTTCTGGATGAAACGGCCTTAATTCTATTGTCTCGGCGAATAATAAATAAAAAAAAAATAATAACTTAATAAAACCAGTTCAAGATTTATGACTGTCATAAAATGTTTTAAAAGAGAGAATAATTTGAAATGGCAAAAAATACTTCAAAAATAGGGAGAAAAAATTGAATCACAAGAGAAAAAGTTCGTTATATAGCTATTGGGAGGTTATTAATGAAGAAAATCATGAAATGTTCTTTGGGCCCCGGAAAAAGTTCGCTTAATAGAAAAATCCGCAATATAGAAGTTCCACTGTAATTAAAGAGACGATTAGTCATAGAGATTAGATAGCTCTGAAGACAGTGTATTCGAACCTGGGGGTGTACTTTTTTAAAACATCTCAAATTCCCTTCCTGTTATTTAGCTACGTATTCTTCAATTGGGGGTTTTTCTCTTATTTCTGATGTTGAACTTGTGTTTTGATTTTGGGCAAATAAATTGGTATTTTACACCTTTTTTCCCCTTCCCTTCCCCACATCTTTAGAGTGAAGGAACCAAAAAGTTATAAATGATAAAAAGCCTCAATGCAAAAGGATTTAATTAGATTTGATTATAATTTCTTGATTAAAAGGTTTTCTCATGGAATAATATAATCCATAAATGAATCAATAATAATTATATGATAATAAAAAATCATGATTAAATTATCTGTATATAGTTTTATTACTGTTTTTTATGTTATTGCTATTCAAAAATATGTCTTATTTTCAACATTGTTTTGAATTAATGGTATTTTCGTAATTATGGTTTGAGTATACTATTAGTCACTTCCGCGAATTCATTTTTGTCGTTGTGTAGGTTCATGTTCTAGTACCATTGAAAATTTGCAATATAGATGGAGTGATGGACATTAAATCTACCAAAGCGCAAACTCCTCACGTTAAGTAGTGGGAAAGTTTGGAGAGTCGTTTGCCAGTTCATGTATCATTTTTTCGCATCGTTTGAAAGAGTAATTTTAATCAAAAAGAGCAATATAAACCATTTCTTTTATATAGCTGTACTGAACTGGCTTTTTCGGCAATTATGCTGTGGAAAAGTGTAACTGGAAATTTTGTAAAGCATTTTAATATTCCAATAAGGAGAAATACTTCCAGCGTTACCAGGGTAAAAAATTAATACAAAAACTGTTTAAACAAAAAGGAAAAATATAAATGAAGACATTATTTGTTACTAATTTGCATACTATCTTGCATATTCTCAAATATACTGCAGTCTGAATTCGTAGACAACTCACTTCATAATTGTACTTTTATATATAAATATATATGTCGAAACTTACAACCGTACGAAGAAGGTGGATCCATAAGGCATTGCTAACCCGAAATCGCTAGCCCAATTCAGCGACAGCTCTAGAAATCATAATAAGTCTCCATTTTAAGCCATAGACTTTGTATCTACATTTGTTGTGTCTCATATATATATATATAAACGTTTAATGTGTACAAAAATCTTCAAACCTGGGTCCGTGTGCTAATATCGCCATCTTTGGCTAACTAATGACTCATTTTGACAAGGAGGAAACAATTTGTAACTTCTCGTAAACAATAAATATGATCAGCATCGTTTTTTCGTTTTTTTCAGCCATTTGTAAAAACATAATTGGTTAAGAAAGAGTAACCTGATTGGTGTGATGCCGTATAATCACGGATTCGAGTCTAGATTACTCCTACGGCATGCAAAGAATAAGTGGCTAAATTAATTCAAATAAGACACAAATTCTTGCAATCCAGCGTTTCTCAAACTGTGGGGTGCACCCCTCCTGGGGGAAGCAATATTCTACAAGAATATTTAAGCACATTTATAAGCATATTGAAAAGTCGAAAACATAATATTGTTTTTAAAAAAATAATAATTTACCGAAAGTAAACAAACTAAATTTATTTTGCCATAATAAAAAATAAAATACACATTTACATTGATTTACTCGTAATATACCTATAAATGTATCAAGACTGGATATAATGTATTTCATAATTAGTTCAACATACTAAGTTAAGAAAAAGTTTAATAATTACAAGTGACCCGATGGGCTTGTCACATATAAAATTGCATACAAAAATTAACACTTATCTTGATAATTTGTACGGTTTATAATTAATCCCTTAACTGTCGATTAAATTTTACGTGATTCGCTCCCAAATGCTACCTTTTCCCACATAAACACGCGTATGTGATGTATTGGGGGGGCTTGCGGGGGAAAAGGCAAGTATAAAAGCAAATTACCTGAAATAAATAAATCATACGCTATCATGGTTCTTATATTTCATTGCAAAGACTTTGGGATAATTTTATGGATATCAGTGCACAGAAAAGATCGTACTTCTTAATGACGTATATATACGTTCGGGGCCGTTAACGTTTTGTCTGAGAGAGCCAGTAACGCCAGTAGCACTTAAAAGGTTTAAATCGTATTGTAGCTTTAGCGTCAAAGTGTATAGTATTATTGAATTCAGTACATTGTTTTAGTATAGAGGGAGGGAATGCGATGAAAAATATGATTCAATATTGGGTCTCAAATATTGAAAGTTTGAAAAACACTGTTTTAATCAAACAATGCGGTATTTGAGCGAATGAATTGGATATCGTCTTTAACACTTGTTTGAGTTTTATAATTAGGAGTTAAATATTTTTGACTATTTAATATTAAATGAAGCTTCATTGAAAAATAATATAATGAATTTCTTTCGACATGTATTAATCAATTAATGCAGTATACGTATATTTAGTACAGTGAATATTTTATTTAAAATATGTTTGAATTATCCTAAAATATTTGCCTCTTAAATAATCATGTAAAATATAAACAATACAAAATAAATAAAATATCAATTTTCATCGATCTTTTTGCTGGTTTATAAAAAACTAAGAGAATTAATAACATTTTTTTTTTATAATGTGTGTAAAAAAAATATTTTAACTTTAGTATGTTTTTACGAAGTCAAACGTAAACTTCATCTATTGAGTTGTTTTCGAAATTAGGTTATTATATTGCTTTGTATGTTTATCTTTTTTTCTTTTACCCTCCGGTATAAAAAAATTTAAATATTCTACTTAAGTCAACAGCAATTTTAAATAGATTTCCTACAAGCACAAAAACCATATCTTGCAGGCTATGAAGTTGCCCATAAACATGCATATTCTGTTTTAGCCATAAATATTTATTTTTCTAAAAAATACATTATGGTGGTCTAGCTTTATTGTACATCATAATATTTTTGTCCCCGAAACTTTTAACTTTTGTGACAAAGTTTGCTTTACATTTCCTGCTCGGTCGTAGTTATAAATATATCTCTAAAATTATTTTATGGTAAACCCATATCTATTTATGTGCTCATTTTTTATACGAAAAAAGAATAATAATTTTTTCTGGTTTTTTTTCTCCCGCCATTCTTAAAACTTCAATTGCTATTTAGTAGAATAATAAAAGTTTCATTTTTTTTTTTGGTAAATAGAATTGTATTCATATTAATAACAATTAGTTAATGGTATATAGAGAATTGTCTTAGAACATATGAATACTGATGTGAATGTAATTGAGTTCATCATTTCATAAAACTTACATGTAAATTGTATCTTTACTTGTATATTATATTGTGAAACTTCATCAAAAGGATGATGGATTGAACACTGCATTTTTTAACGTATGAAAACGTGAAAAATTGTATAGAAGCTACTTTTTTAACTTTTAGTAAAAGATTTCTCAGATTTGTCACAGATTGTCAGTTCTGTTCATTAGTTTAGTTAAAGTCGTTTTTGATAATATTAAAAAATAGCTTTGTAACAAAATAATTTCTGAGTAAACAAATGTTTAATATAAATATTTCTACCTAATTATAACTAGCTCACACAAAATATTACATTCGGATATTTTTCAATTAAATTTGTGAATTGATCGAGTTTTTTCTAGTATTAAATACACACATAGACAAAAAAATTAGCGCACCAAGAAAGAGTCTTCAAAATGAAACGAAATTTTACATACTTAATGACTACTTAGATATAATTTAATGATTATAAAGTCAAAGAAAACGGATCATTTATTTCAGAAAAAAAAGCAAAAGAATGGAGGATTTAATACCCTCTTGGACCCCCTCTAGTGTGAATGCACAATGCGATGCGATCATGCATTGAGGCATACAAGTTCTGTATGATGTCTTAAGACATTTCGTTCCATATTTGCTGTAATCTTGAATCTAGTTCGTTCAAACTCGTTGGATGCCCAACTCGCCGTCCCAAATGATCCCATATATGCTCGATTGGAGACAAATCTGGGGATCGGAAAGGCCAAGGAAAGAGAGTAACAGTGCACAGACAGTCTTGTGACACTCTTGCCGTGTGAGGACGAACATTGTCTTGTTGAAAAATGGCTCCTGGGTGCCGTTGCATGAACAACACATGCATTTGCAGGATATCATGGACATACCGCTGGGCTGTCATGGTGCCATGGTCAACGGATGACGATGTATTGTTTGCAATAGCACCCCATACCATCACACAAGCTGTTGGAGCGGTGTGACACTGTAAAGCAAAGTGAGGTTTGAGGGGTTTACCAGGGGTCTCCACACACGAACACGATTGTCATCACTGTTGAGATTGAATTTTAATTCGTCGCAAAAGACGAGCTGGTTTAATTCCGCTAAAGTTACCTCGTCCGTGGCACCACTCCTGACGGGTCAGGACCCTGACGGTGGGCGTCAAAGGCAGCACACGCTATGGGTACCGCGAGCCCAAATGTCCTTCAGCCAGGCGCCATCGTATGGTTCCAGAAGACACAGGGGCCCCTAGTGAAGGTGCTACCTGTGCCTGGATGGCGGCCGATGAAGCAGTTGGCTGTATGCGTGCATTTCTTACAATGTGGTGGTCTTCTCGACGACTGGTCTGTAGAGGGCGTCCTGAGCCTAATCTTTATGTAAATGACATTTTTCGGATCCACTGATCCCAACACCTCCTCACAACACAAACAGAGCGGCCTAATTGACGAGTTACTAGCCTAGCTGACCATCCAGCTTCCACCATGCCAATGATTCCCCCTCTCTCGATAGCTGCTCATATTGTATTCGAAAACGGCGTAATGACATGTCTATCTCAGCTCTCCCTTTGTAAACGATTCAGCGCACTGAAGCAAGCTTTGGTTACCTGTTTTATACTCCATGGAGAATGACGTTAAACGCCCTTTACCGCGGCTATGCGTAATGCGCAGTCACACTGCATTTCTAAACATTTGCATATCTCCCCGACATGTACCTTCATGCCAAGTTTCGTAACGAGGCCGCAATTATTTTTTGACGCGATAATTTTTTTGTCCGTGAGTGTATATTCATGATTATCTCCGCCCATGCTGTAAATTGAAAAAAAAAAAAATCAAATTATAAGTTTAAAAAAACGTATTTCGTATAAAGGTTTTGAAAATCTAAAAATTCTGCTTAGCAAATAAATAAATTGCAAACTTACAAACTTGTTTAAATAGTAACGAACTTTCTTTCTGAATTGTATCAAAGCATATGTCTTTTTCTAAATTATTCGAACGAATTCGAGAAAAAAATTTGAAACTTTCAAAAGATTTTCTTGTGCAAAAACTATTGAGAGCGAATGAGATGAACCATCTCAAACACTTTACTATGTTTGTAAATTGTTTGACGTTTTGTAGCCACCATTCGCCAGTTCCACCTTGTTACTAACAAAAATACAAACAATTATTTAACAAATCATTCGCGAGTACACAAAAATCGAGAAATAATGATTAAATTTTTTTCAGGAATAATATCACAATTTGTACAATAATCTGCCCACATAATTCATTTCAAAGTAACGTACTTACGAAATATTTGTTTAAGATACACTTACAGAAAAATGAATGTTTCCTTTTGCTTATGGATAGATTCAATTAAGAATAAAAAAAGATGATAGAACTGCCTTTTAAATAACTTTCCACTTCTTTTAATTGTATTGTAATCAAATACCTTTTTTTAGATGCAGAACATCAGCAATCAAGAATGCATTCGTTTATTTAATTTTTGTTTAATTGCAAATTGATAATGAAAGCTGGAAGAAAATGCGCAAAAGGGGTTTTTTTTATGTGTTTGCGAAAAGCACTTTTGAAATAATTCTTCAAGAGGAATGAGAAGATGAAGAAGCTCACATTTCTCGGTTTATTTCTTAAAAGTACAATTCCCCGTACTCTCATAAATTTTAATTACGATCAAAACATTATTTGAATTTTATTATTAAGTTTTAATAAGATGTTTATTTTATGTATGGAATAAAAAGTAATACTTTTTAAATTTGATCTTATATTACAAGTTATTCTTATCAAAGAATATTATTTTACATTTATTCTGTGTTGTGCTCATATTTTTTTATTATTTAATTGAGGGTATTTGTTTAAATGTATTTCATTCTATAAATACATTTGTGGATTGGATAGAAACAAAAATTTATTTTTCTGTAATAAAAGGTTGACAGAAATTGGGAGAAAAATTGCATTTTGCTTGATATGCATTTGCGATGAAATCGTAAGAAAAATACTTATTAAAACCATATTTTAGTTTATTTCAGGGTAGGGTAATGTATTGCCTCACGATGTTAAAATTCTTGCCGGTTTCATGCTGATACATGAAGCTGCATTCAAGTTGAGCCTCTGTATAAAGATCTGAGTTATATACAGGCAAAATATTATAATAGAAGCACTTTTCACAAAAGGAGAATATTTTGAAAATGGGTCATTCTATGTTCCTTTTTTGTCAAAATATTGTACTTAAATAGTTTTTAATTGTAAGACTATTCTTAAAACAATTTTATATACATTTTCTAATCTAAGTGACACTAAATATCATAAATATTATTCGTTTACACGCTTTTGCAAAATCGCGGTTCCGAACGTAGTCGGATACCTTAACGGGAATCAAAAGCACCTTTAAAGACAAAAATCCAATTATCCAGTTTAAGATGATGCATCTAAGTATTCGAAGAGTTGCGATAAGATGAACATTGTGTGTAATCAAAAATATGGAGACACTGCACACTTCACATTTGCAAGGGGTTTCTATGGCCAAAGCTAATTCGAAAGCTTATATAACACAGACGCCGAATCCTTCAGCATCAAAACTTTGCTCATATTGATGCGAACTAAGCACGTATGTGTTTGCGGTAGTTGGGCAGTGCTTCTCATGCATTCAATATTTGTAAAGTGATCAATCGTCCTCCTTAAGAAAGGACAGTCCTGCTTGTATAAGTTCTGTCCTCCCTCGTAAAGTGTCATCCTACACATGTCCTCCTTTTTCAATATTTTAAAACTGATCTGTTAATCTCTGTATTCAGAGATGAAACAAACATGTTTCCAAAATGTCGAAGAATGGTCTGAAACAAATATACCATATGACCTTTATTATGAACTTCACAAATTATCAGGATATGTATTAAATTTTGTATGAGTTATTTTTAAGTAAGTGACATTTTAGGTAAGTTATTTTTTTAAGTAATTGATATTTTAAGTAAGCAACTTTTAAGTAATTCATATTTTAAGTAAATTATTTTTAATTAACCAAAAACGTAATATGTTACATTACCTTTCTAAATTTTAAATTGGAACAGATTACGGCAGCGTTTCTCAAACTGTCGGGCGTGCCCCATTGAGGGGAGTGACGACTCTACGAGGGGGGAGCGAGCATATTGAAAAGACAAAAATAAAAAATCATTTTAAAAAATTATTAATTTACTGAAAGTAAACAAACTACATTCTGACATAATAAAAAATAAAGTACACATTTACACTGATATATTATACTTATAAATGTATCAGTGCTGTACACTGTATTTTATAATGAATTTAACAATACTAATTTAAGAATAAGTTTAATAATTACCAGTGACCCTATGCGATTGTCATGTGTAAAAAAATAACACTTACCTTTGTAATTTGCACAGTTTACAACAATCCCCTTAACCACCGATTAAAAATTACGCTATTCGCTTTCTAATACCAAACATTTACCACGTTAGTGCGCGTATGTGATGTATCGAGAGGGGGGGGGGGAGGAATAAAGAAGCAAAATTATTCTGAAACAAGTAAATTCTTTGCGAACATTGTTAAGGTCCTCTTATTGCATTCCATAGCCTTCGGAATAATTTTATGGATAGCAGTGCAGAGAGGAGATCGTACTTCGCGGAAAGATGTACATATACGTCCGGGAAAATTAACGCTTTGACTGAGCGAGACGTTTATATACGCCGGTGGTTCTTAAAAAGTTAAGGTCGTATCGTAGTTTTAGCGTCGAAGTATAGTGTATTATTGAATTCACAATACATTATTATATGAGGGGGGAGCTATATAAATTATGATTGAATTTTGGGTCGCGAATATTGAAGCTTTGAGAAGCACTGAATTACATTAAATGTGGAAAGTGTATTTTTATTATGTAAGAATGTATTTTGTTTTGCTTCCTTGAAGTAAATTATAATAATTTTTCTTAAAAATAATATTTTATTTTCAACTTTTTGATATACTCATACCCCACCACATAGGGTTGTCACCCCTCTAGGTGACGGGCCCCACAGTTTGAGAAACACTACAGTAGAGTATCGCCACCGGGCATGGTAAGCAATTGTTCTTTACTTTATGGATTACCCGTATGTTCTAGTTCGTCGGTCCATTCAATGAGTGTCACATATTTTTCTTCATCTCTTTTCTTTCTCCTCTCAAAGAAATTTAAATAGAAAAATAAGATAAATAGCCTTTTAAAACACACATGAACAAACATTTACATTTTTAAAAAAGAACTCATGAGGATACTCGATTTCAGTTGTTTTATACTTATTTTACTACGCAAAAAATGTAAATATTTACGATACTTAATGTAACAGAGAATATTTTATAGAATTCGTAAATAATATAACTTTTCTCCTGACAAATTCCCTGGTTGGATAATTTACCTGATTAGATTCCTTCATTTTAGTTATCATTATAGTTTCTACATTACAATTCCGTATTTAATACTAATCCAAAAACTTATCTCAGACAAATGGAAAACACTGCCACAATACAATTCAAAATCAATGAAGAAAAAACAAAAACGTACATCTTCGATTTTATTTGAATAAAATTGATGTTGTTACGAAAAATGGGAATGCGAAAATGAATATTTCATATTGAATTGCTTTAAAAATATTAAGAGTGTTTTTTTTAAGATGTTGAAAATAAGTTGAAAACAACTTTCTTTGTGCTGGATTTTTTTTAACTTAACTCACAATATTTTTTTATTTATGGTATTTTATTTAAAACCATAATTCAAATATCTAGAAACAAAGAACCTAAAAGACGTTATATATATATATATAACGTATTTATAATATGGTTAAGAAGAGTTAGTTGAAATTATAGCGAGAGTGCATCCGTATTCAAAAAGTATATTCAAAAGATTAAGATATTTATTTACGGAAGTAAATATGCAAAAATATATGAATTTTTAAATGATAATAAATAACGTGATGCTGTACTTATTGTTTTTCTTTACATGCAAAGTAAATATTTTAAAATATAAATGCATACAGTTTTGAATGAATGCACCCATGTTGAATGCATGCTTCACTGTATTGTTTTTCCTTTAAAGTAGATTTATTTTGATTTAAAAATATAATATATATTTCGAAAACCTAGCATACTTCCTACATATATATCGATATTTTATTTTTCTGAAAACCGTCAATAAATTATTACAGTGCATTCACAAAAAAATTGGAAATTCAAGTATAAGATTTTCAATTTTAAAAGTTATTATTTTCAGTGAAGTAACTTTTCAAAATCTCGTTTGAAAAAAAAACGTTTTTGCAAAATTTTATTTAAAAACTTACTTTCAGTGTAATCTAGAAAAAAGACATAATATTTTAAAATTTTCCAATTAATTGCAAACAAATTTACATAATATAACATACAACATGCTCTTCATGCTTCTCCATTACTAAGGAAGCTTATTAAATTTAATAATTTAATTTTCTGTATATTTTTCCCATATAAAAATATAAATAAATAAATCATGTTCGCGTGCCTTCTATTTTTGCACTCTTTTGTTTAAGCTTAGGTGAAAAACGAATAAAACAGTATGCAAGCAGATGACTAATAATACATTTAAGTATTACAAAAGAAAATATAATTCAATGTATATTATTATTAAGTGCATTCAAAAATTTTTAAGATATATATATACATAATATATGTATACAACATGCCAGTGGAGTTACGAAGAATATTAGGGACCCTTTGTTTAAAGAATGTTTGGGACCATTTGGGACCCATACTGTACGTTGCGTCATTCGGGCTTCGAGCCCCCTAGGATACTGAGTCCCCACCCCCCGTGATGTAGAGGCTGCGGGGGTGTACGTTACACTGCTGCAGCATGCATTATATAGAATATCTAAAAAGTATGACTACACGTTAAAAATGAATTAAAACTAACTAATATTTTCACTTTCGGTGTTTTATGCTCCACAAAGAAAAGTTAAATGTTTCCGTTTAATGAGATGCAAACTAGGTGGCGTAATATCTCCGTTTTGCAGCATTTTTGTTTCACCGTATTTTCGTTTTGTTCTTACCACAAGAACAAACCCAAGTTGTAGAAGTGTTTATCGCATTTATTTCTGCAACACATGTACAGCGAAAATGAGGCACCACCAAACTGTAGTTTGAAAGTGAGAACGGTAACAGATCAAAAGTTCCCCAGGCGATGGATCGGAAGAAGATATCGAGTGTACCATGGCCACCTAGATCTCTAGACATGACACCTTTGGACTTCTTGTTGGGATATGTGAAAAATATTCTTTCTCTAGCAACAAATCATAGCACTGATGAATTGAAATATCGAATTGTAACTGCCATTCCGAATGTTAATCCTCAATGCTTCATAGAAAGTGGCTAGAAATCTCTTATAGACTCGATGCATTGCACACAACTGTTAGAGCACACATTAAAATTGTGTAAAAAAGCATTGTATCAAAAAACTTTATAATTTTATTTATGGAGTACAAGAAACCATAAGTGAATACCTTTGATTATTTATTTTAAATTTACACACCCGGTTTTAATAAATATGCCATGTACTATAACTGATTGTTGTGATTAAATAAGTAATGACAATAATTACTGCACTTACTCACTAACTTTTAACAAAACCTAATTGGCGTTCATTTTCTGATTTAAGCTGCCCATGAGAAATGGTAATATAAATCCATTGTAAGATGCATTAATTTTCTATTAGGCCTGCATATTTATGAGTAAGAAATATTTCTCTAATGCGGAGCTTATCACGTAAGGTAACAACATTAACCACACCCTATGTTACCTTAGGATATCCTTTGCTAAGATATATTAAGTACTTGTTAATCAATATTCGAAGTTTATTAAGGTATCCGACTACGTTCGGAACCGTGGTTTTAAAAAAGCGCATAAATGGATGTTTCATGATATTTAGTGTCACTTAAATTAGAATACATGTATAAAACTGTTTTAAGGATCATTTGGCAAAAAAAATTATTTAAATACAATATTTTGGCCAAAAATTAGGTTAGAATAACCTTTATTCAAAATGTTCTCCTTTTGTGAAAAATGCATCTATTATAATAATATTTTGCCTGTGTATAGCTCATACCTCTGTACAGAGGTTCAGCTATGAGTTTTGAAAAATTGACATTATTTTCAGAGTTACAACCCATTAAAATAATCATCTCCCCTCTGTTGTCGTAAAACATGGAAAAACCCACTTCTAAGTTATATCTTTCGAAAATTCTAGCTGAGCCTCTGTACAGAGTTCTGAGCTATATACAAGCAAAATATTATTATAATAGAAGAATTTTTCACAAAAGGAGAATATTTTGAAAATGGGTCATTCTATTTTCATTTTTTGTCAAAATATTGTGCTTAAATAATTTTTTATTGTAATACTATTCTTTAAACAATTTTATATACATTTTCTAATCTAAGTGACACTAAATATTATAAATATTATCCATTTATACGCTTCTGCAAAATCACGGTTTCGAACGTAGTCGGATACTTTAAAGAGAGTATATTCTGTATTACTTTAGTTTCGAAGAATATCCGGTACTTTTCCATTTTCGCCAAGCAGACTTTATTGGCGACAGCACACAGTATATACAACAACTATTTCCTGCACATTCTCATTGATTTTTCACCCATCATCGACGTATTTAGGGAAAAAAATGTTACATCTAAGAAAAGTCCGCGACTTGTTTTAATAATGAGGCAACAAAAAAATTATAAGCGGGAATTTTTTTTCTGTTTGGCGTCGGCTGTATCATTTTGGTGACTTTATCCCCTGCGCCAGAAAAATGGAAAAGTATCGAAAACCCTTATCTGTTGAAGAATTAGGTAAAGAGAAACATACAGTAAAGAAATCATTATTCTTCTTGGATGAAAATAATTTTAAGTAGTCTGATGTGAAAAGCTATTAGTATGGGAAGCATCAAACGGGATCAAATTTTACAAAGATAAGAATGGGTAAAAGTTTATATATTTCTTATGAAATCACCGAAAGAAAGTATTTTAGGTTAAAATACTTTTAATAGAATAGGAATTGGAATTTTTTAAAACTTGGTTCTTGATAACTCAAATATGCAGAATGTATTCTTCAAAATATACAGACATTTTTATAATATAACGCTATTTTTTTTCTCGATTAACATACATTTATATATAGTACTTAATACAGTAGTATTTTTAATATTTAAATTGTTTGGAGAAATTTAATCCGTGTCTTAGCAACAAAATAAAATGTTTATAAAAATAACCGGTATAAAATATACATTTGATATACAAGGTGATTTTAGCTCAAGTTCCACAGTAAAAAAATGCTTTTAAAAAAGAACCACTCATCAGATTTACTTCAAAAGAGGGAAAACGGTGTGCGATAAAAAAAAAACATTCCGAAGTGTATCAATAAATAGTGCTATAAGCTATATTACGAAAGTGGATTTGGTTATAAGTCTCGTTTTGAATCTAATTATGACGGCTTTGGCACGGGTGGAACATTGAACCATGTGTACTGTTAGAAATACATGATTGCTTCTGTTTTTTAACGGAAAAAATAACTTCTAAGTTATTCAACAGCTGTAGGACTGTTAGTCAGAAGCACTGGAATAGCTAGCCCAAGGGAGCCCTGTATCAAATTTTTTTCCGGGCCCTTTCTTAGATATGAGAGAAGGGGCGTAGCTACCGCCGTATCAGCCGTATCAATGATACGGGTCCCCCAAGTTACAGGGGCCCAACAAGTGTAACTACAATCCCAATAACAGAGCTCTCGTATAAAAAAGTTCCCCGAAGGAATTTTGATACAGGGCCCCCTCAGAGCTTGCTACACCAGTATATGGGAGCATTGTTAGTGGGGCTGTAGTTACACATGCTCAGGCCCCTGTAGCTTGGGGGCCCCGTATCACTGATACGGCGGCAGCTACGCTCCTGGTGAGAAGTCAATTGACGTTTGAAAGGTCGAATCACCTTGGATGGAAAAAATCGTATTTTAATTGTCCTTGGGCCAAAAAGCACTTAAAGTGCAATAATGAAAGGCCAAGGATGTTTTTTCTTATGCCATGTGCTTTTCTCTTTCTTCTAGTATATCCAATTCAAAATTGAAGTCATTCTGAGTAGTGGTTATTATTTTAAATCATTTTGAACGTGGCACCTTAATAACAATCACCTTGTACCTTTAACATAAAACTATTTATGAAAATTTTATTAAGAATAATTATATTGGTACTTTGTATTAGACAAATAAACACTAGATCACGCTTATAATTGATATTACTTACTGAATTACAGTCGGACCTCTTGTTTAACGAAGTCGCTAAATCCCGAACAAAAAAGTTCGTTAAATTGGAAAATTCGCTACATAGAGGTTATCTTTTTATTTTCTTTATAAACCACATAAAGCAAATTTTAAATTTATAAACACTATATAATAATAAAAAATAATTTTTCACAACTTTTTGTAAATTAATATACGCTGCTGGCCATCGTAAATGTCACACCCAGAAGGAAGCATGCAATTAACATGAAATTTACAACATGCATTAGCGGAGGTGAGATATGCAAATGATTATAATTTCAGTGCAGACACACCCCACGCGCGCCTGTGGAGCCACCTCAAAGCGGTATTTAAGGCTTGGAGATTTCGACGATTTCAAGTTCGGCAATTGTGTTTTTCTTGTGGTTTTTTCAAAAAACGATCAGTTATGTCTCGTAGAAAACAGCGATCAGCTTTTGATCAAGTATCCGAGTTCGACAGAGGAAGGATAGTGGCCTACCGAGATTGTGGATAATCTTTCAGAGAAATCGGTAGTCTTGTTGGACGAAACCAAACAACTGTAATGCGGATATGTGACCGTTGGA
>BMAV01017814.1:693716-724130 GCA_019973955.1 Trichonephila inaurata madagascariensis | reverse complement strand
ATATGTGTTTATCCAAATATTTATAAGCAAACTGAGAAAAAAAGTTTCTGGTTTATTAACTTAGAAAGCACTTTATAAAATTACTATTTTCAGCCACAAAAAATTGATTCCTCTTTAATTTTGAATAAAAAAAATGTTCCATTGCATGATAATGTAAAACTCGTGTTGTGTAACTGTAATTTACGACACCCGTAAGACTTTCTTACGACAGTGATGTATTCGAATGATAAAAATACTGCAAAAGGAAAACCTGAAAAGGTCGCGTTATTGTATTTTGGCAAACTTTCAGAACACATTCCATTATCCAAGTTTACGGAACAAAAAAAATATATACAATTATAAATTGATTGTAATAAATATTTCTGGACAAAACAGAATTTTTCAAATTTTTTTGTGCCGTCCCTTATTTTTTCCTAGGAAAATAAACCATTTATTTACCTATATATTTTTGCAAAGTTTTTCCTTTACTTATAGGCTTCCTCCGAGATACACAATTATAACTCTATCAATTCTAGGAAATGATAAAGTGATTGGTTTATTTTGCTGTAACTGTGTCTAATGTACGTAGAATGAAATAAATAACATACTATTTTAAAAATAAGTTATTTCTGATAAACGTTTGAATTCAGAAACATTTATACAATATATATAACAGTCAATTTGTTTCTATTTGTAGTAGTTAATTTATTTCTATTTTGTAATTTTTAAACAATCTGAATGCAATTTAAGATGAATGTATATAAATTATATTTTCTATTCTATGAGATATTTATGGTTGTAAAATAATATGAATCACACACATACCTTGTGATGTTCTGTTGGTGAATAGCATAACCTAATTATTCAAAGATACATTTTTAGTTTAATATGAAACACAAATTTTCTGTTATTGTCAATATAAATTTAAAGAAATTATTAAATCTGAAATACATAGATTACGTAAGATTTTTTTTTTAAATTATGTGATTTATATCTCTTTATAAAATTAAATATAAAAATAGTTCACGCAATAAAGAAAAATGTTGTGTTATTCTTCAGTTTTGTCAAATAAAAAATTTTTACTCATGAATGCTGACTATTTGAAATTAATTTTTAAGTTATGAGTACCAAATATTATAGAACAAAAGTAATTTTCCAGTTCGTTTTTTATACGATTCGAATAATTTTTTGTTGAAAAGGATTATTTATTCAAATTGTTGGAATTTTCACAATAAATTATAAAAAACCACATTGTTTATAAAATTGTATACATTTAGTATAATAAAATTGGAATGACTTCAATCAAAAATAACGAGCTCTATTGCAAAATCAAAAAGTTTAATATCATAGAAAAACTAAGCAATATTTCTTTCAATAATTGGTAAATTGCATGGTATTCACGCTATAAATGTATGCATTTATTTACATAATTTTGTTTTTGTATTTTCCGGGGTTTAGTGCCATTTTTAATTTAAATGGGTATGACTTTTTACGTATTGCACATGTTACGGGAAAGAAGTTTTTAACAAGTAATATTTTTTTTTTAAGTAAAATCCTGGTGTAGCTCATATTTTTGAAGAATGACAAAAATGGCACCAAATTGCACCAACAACTCGTTTTTTTTCTCCAATATGAGAACAAAAATTCGCCAATTGGATGGTAAATGGGCTACAATGGGACCCATTTTTTTGATTAAATATGTTATGTTTAATCAGCATTATATCTCTTTTAAAATTATAGTTATTGATCGATTTAAAATTGTGGAATCGCATATGAGAGAGAATTTCAATGTACTATTTCTTATATTAGTACTCATGTACATATCGCATCAATGGACTAATTTCGTCAAATCACAACACGTCGCTAACCGATATGTAGCCAATAGTGGAAAACCGTTCTATTGCATGTTCGAATATCGTAGCAATAGTAATGACAACATTTGGCATCATTTTTTTTTTTTTTTTGAGTTGGTGATGACTTTTGATTTGGTGAAATTGGTCGACTGTATTATACGGAAGAACCCATATATTATTAAATATTAAATAAGAATATTATTTTTGAATAAATAATCCATATCTTTTGATCTTTTCTAATTTTTTAAATTTGTTTGATTCATGCTTTTTTTACATCGTGTTATATTTTCCTTCTCTTTCTACATTCTGCTCATTATTTTAATAAAAACTAAAATTGGAATTAAAATTACTTATGTTTTTCCGCCTGAGAGTTGCTGAACAACTTCATCGTTTAACAAAGTTCTAATTATTTTAAACAAACTATTATTTGCCAAAAACATATATTACAGAGACGTAAACCTTTCGCTTGTCGATAACGTCGAAACACACTTTTAACAACATATTACTACTTTTAATAAACACGTTTCTTATTTCTTGAAGTATCTGTAGCTATTTACTTAAACGAATGTGGAAAAGTAATCACGCAGTGAATGACAGAAAAAAAAAGCAACTCAGTTCTCTGTATTATGTATATCCAGTGTTCGAAACTTATTTCCAAGTGATTGATATATGTGGAGAATGGTACTAATGACGAAAATAAATGGTTTAGGTGACCTTCAGATAATTGCTTTGTTGACCTTTGGATGCTTCAATGCAACCACTAATGGCGCTTTAAAAAACACCAAACTAAGCAGCGGAAAGGAGAAAATGAGTTAAAGATATGTTAGATTTTCTTAGAGAGGTAAGAGGGAAGAGGTACTTTTGTAATACAAAAATTAACAAGTTTCGTAAAAATGCGACTCATATTTTATTAATGCGAAAGTTTTAAATTATTTATTTTTTTTATATATTTTGTCAAAACCGTCATTTTACAAAAAAGTTTTGCTTTTATTTCAACAATAAGTTTAGTAAATTATCATGATAATTATATCTTGTTATGTTGTTTCTTTTATCTAAAGGTGCTTATTTCTTACAGCAGTTAATTTCGATTAATCGCGAGAGATTTTTTTTTCTAAAACTACCGTAAAATCTGGTGTATAACGCTCACCGCCATATAACGCGTCTTATGTTTTGAAATCATTTTTTTTAAGTATTATTTTAAGCTTTAGAAAAAAATGGCTTACGTCTAAAACTACAACCCTTTAAGATCATAAGCAATGCCATTTCTTTCAAATAAACAGTATTTCGATACATGTAGAAGTGTAACTTGTTTCTATGCTCAGTTTTTTTTTTTTTTTTTTTTTTTGTTTTTAAAGCTCTTATTTTTATACCCGGCGTCTTACGCTCACCCGTAAATTTCGATCTTATTTTTATACCCGGCGTATAACGCGCACCCGTAAATTTCGATCTTTTGTGTGTGTGTGTTCTAAGTGTGACGGGCTCATCGCGTTTTCTACTAAAATCTCCTTTTGTGTTCTTTGGGGCCGAAAAAGGCAAATTCTTTCCAATCAAATCCAGAAGTGAAACGTGAACATGAAAAGTAGAAACCTTTTAAATAGCAGAAGTTTAACGTAAGCGGGGCCTATTGGGAAGTGATTATGCTAGTCTGGTTTAAGTGTGTGAACTGAAGGAAGAGAAGAAAGCCGTCGTTGAGTGTGAAGCTATCCGTGACAGAACAATCAAGTTAAGGTGGATCCAATTCCACGCGAGGTAATCTATAGATATTTAGGATTCGAAAGGATTGCGATTAAACAAGAGATTACGGTAGGATTATTCTAGTATCTATATTAGTAACTGTGATATAAACAGAGATTAGGAATTTACGGGAAAGTTAAATATAGTGGTTAAGATCGCGCTTATTTGGTAATACGTATTATGTGTTTTTACTCCTCAGATCCACTAAGTTATAGTATAAATATTACCATTGTTAGTGTTTAAGTTAAGATCTTAATGAAGAGACATTTTAAGATCATGACATCGCCTTGTTCTTTCAATCCCACACCTCTAGATCACGAATTTAACAGGAGTGAGGGGGAATACCGCACAAAAGTGCGCGTTATACGCTGGATTTTACGGTAAATAAATAATTAAACCATGCGAAATATTTTATTAATTGCCCCCAATGTGCATGTTATACCAGTATAACTACTTATGATTATTTATTTATATTAACTATTATTAAAAACTTTGAAAAATTACTATAATACAAAGTTTAACATTTTTTATCTTCAATTCTTTTAGTTAATTATAAAAATAATTATTTTTAGTTAATTTTAAGAAGAATAGAGCATTTAAAAGCTCACCGGTCGTCGATGCAAACAAACTTTTATTATTGTCCATGGTTGCAATTGTGCACATTTAATGCAAAAATATAGCTATAAAGCTGTATTGAAACATTTTGTGTTGATATTTCTACCCTTTCATATCTCATTCATTTGTGTATGTGCCTCAATGGTTCACTTCTATTCTTACTTGGGGCAGAGGTAGTCTAGTGGTCATGGTCACGAATTCGTGGCTGGCGTTGTTGAGTCACAGATTCAAGTCTTGATGCCACAGAAGACCCGCCGTTTGAAGAGGCCGATGCACATTAAATCTTTCACGGCTTAAAGTCCTCCTGTTGGCGTGGCTTGGAAATTTGTTGAAAGGCTTGAAGGCTCAGGTGTCTTTTTCATCACTGAACCGTGGTTCAAAATTAAGAGATCAGTTGCCAATAGGCTTCGCCTTTTTTTAGGGAATGACGTAAACTTATAAATGAATAAACACAATCTGCATTTGCGTTTATTGACAAAAATAATGTTTGATGTAATGAAATTTGCCATCCTTAATTTTTGCCTTTTATTTTAGAAACACCCTGTATATGTGTATGCCTCATCAAAATATATTTTAATATTTTTATGACAGTTTAATTTTATTTTATTACATACAATACATTTATATCCAATGAACATGTATTTTGCTTTGAATTTCATCTTCGTTAAAGAATTTTATTACTTCATGGATAATCTAGATTATCAATCCATTCTCAGCTTGACACAAAAAGAAATTATGTACATCCATTTATTTGAAATGCAACATATAGCATGACAATATACTTTTGAAATTAATTCTTATACTTTATAACAGTTTCATTAAAAACAGTTTCAAACTATTTGAGAAATAACAATATAACCTATACCTCACAATTTATAAGAAAATGGAAGATTTATAGTTCCGAAATAAATAAAAAAAAAAATAAAACCTACATTCCGAAATGATATATATCGACTGAATTCAAAATGTTCCGTTTTCCAGAAATAATTGACAACTTTCGGAAATCAAGAGAAATTGGAGGATATAAGTATTGCATTTGTCAAGCATTTTTGTAGTCAAAAATACTTCTCTAAATTATTAGAAACATATGTCAAACTGAAAGGGAATTTATAAAACGTAATTTTGTAAGCTTTGCAGAAAGATTGTTCTCGCATCGAAATACCGAAATTTCTAGAAAATGGAGGAAAGATATACGAGTGTTACATGACTTGTTTTTCAAAGTCTTTGTTATAAATTGGAAATAATATTTTGGTGTACCAGCGCAGCCACAAAGTAAATGCAGATATTTTTTTTACACTTTCAGTTTATCGTTTCGATTGCATGTAACAGTTATTTGTGCGTGGTTTGAATATTAAAAAATGCATTGCCTTAATTGTAATTTTTAATTGCATGTTATTTTAATCTGAATTTTCATTAAAAACAGTGCAATGTATATAATATTTTTAATGTATTTTAAGTTCTATTTCATACGCAACGTTACAATTAGTTTGTCGTTGTTGTTACTTATGCCGCCTGATCTACAGTAACATCAGATCAAGGCCCACGAAATTCATCGGGGCAAAGGGCTAGTACGCTTGAGGGGTAAGAGGCCTCCCACCTACCTCACGAGAGGAGACGCTGTTCGACGGCTATTTAGAGTACCCCCATGCCGCAAAGACACTATTCATTTACAAACAAACATGCCTTCTCCTGGATTCGAACCCATGCCCTATGGTACAGCAGTCAGCGTCACTGACCACTATACCGGTTGGGTGGCTGAGTTAGTTTGTAAAGATATCAATGAAATAGTATAAGACATAACTCTAATTTGATTAGTTGTCTTGTGCAAGCAGTATTGAGAAATCAAATGGCGCCGAAGGCTCCCTAACCGGCCCTTGCTATGCCAACGACCTTTGGCGAATAAAGAAAGTGATGGTCCGTGAGATTTAGGTCTATGTTGCAGTTTAGCCTACATAGGACAGTTAAAAGTATGATATTGAGAAAGTGTTAAATGCCAGGACAATGAGGACTCAAGTATTGTAACTTCTTTGGCTATCAGGGGATATTTCCATCCCTTTAAAGTGCCTTGTACGTAGTCTGGTTATGTTGGTTGAAATTACGCTGTTACTAGGGATTGCAATATCGGACCAAAAGTCCACAATACCAGTATTCGGTATTTTTAAGATCTCAATACCGGGATACCAGTTTTAATACCGATCATAGAAATTTTAGAAAAAGAAAGAAAACACAGGTGGTTCTTTGTTTTATTTGTCAGTTGCTTTGTTAGATAGTGTAAATATCACAAAAATAATTTGTAACTTATAAACTACAACAGTATATAAAGACTCACACACAAAACAAGAAAAGGAACATCTTATTTAAGCTGTGCCACTATATTCTTTTCATCGTATAAATAATGAAAACAAACCGAAGTATTATCAAATTATTTTGTTATGTTCTTTAAAGTTATTTTTTTATTCATCATTATGGGTTATTATTTATGAGTATATATATAATAAATCTGAAAAATATTTTGAACCGTAAGTATGATATGCAAATACAATGCGAGTAACAAACTCAAAAATTTAAAAAATATTGAAATATCACTCACTTTGTTCACAACCTTGTTTTCACAGATACGAATATCAGACTACGAATCCTACGCGTGTGTAGTATCGCTCTGTGCTGTAGTAGGATACTTTTGGCCCTCCTCCTTGGAAGATTCTCATATTTTATCATTCCTCTAGATAGTACGGTGCAACTTTTTATCCCCAGTCTAATTACTTTCGCCGGTTAGGGTGACAGACAAACAAAAACGTATACTATTTTGCTATGTTAGCGATCCCTGAACATATAATGGAGACAACTTTAAAAGAGATTTCTAGTAAATACCAAAAAACCGGTATTTTAACTTGTGAATACCGGTATTACAGAATTGTACAAATGGCTCAAAATACCGGTATTCGGTATGCCGGTATTGTAATCCCTAGCTGTTGCAATTAATATCTGGAATGAAGTGACTCTTAACTGTGTATGACAGTTGAGCTTACGTCTGACTATTATATCAACATCAGTGAGAGTAAGGCTATTGGAAATTTGATTGAAATTTCGGGCCTCCTTGGGAAGATTATCAGCCTGCTCATTGCTGAAGATGTCTACGTGGGCCAGTATCCATTTCAAAGTGGAAGTTATATTCTGGGTCAGTTGAAAATTGCCCCTTTTAAAACTCGTTTAATGACCATAAGCACATACGGGAAATTTGAGGAAATTCTGCTCGTGGGAATTTTATACGATTCAAGTTCACCATTAGGGTAAATATAAAATAGATTCCAGCACCACCTTTATCAAGGTCAGAGTCAGAAGATCCATTCGTATTGGCAATTACATGGTTTTTGACCGAATTCGACAGCTCATCGATGGTGTGAAAACCTTTCTGCTTGAGAAGTGCAACTAACTCCTTTTTGTTACAAAGTTGTTAAAGATGATTTATTTATCAAATTGCGTAAATGAACGTAGATTATCAATTTACCTCATTTAGGTGTCCGGGTTGAATAGTCATTTGTATGCTACATTAACTATAGCATAATAGAATATGAAATTAGACAAAATTGTTCGAATAAATGTGTAAATTTTTAAATAGTCTGCAGTTCAAGAACCAATTTAATTTTTTTTCTGAGGATTTAAGTTATATAAAAAATTATATTTTATGTGGTTATCATTCGTACTTACTGAACCAATAGAATCTTATTAATTTTGTGAATCTTTTGACTAACATACTTCGAGATTAAATCATGGTCCCAAACTCGTAGCCGGCGTTTGTCGAGCCCTCATGTCAAAAGATCCAACGTATAGAAGACCTGATGCACGCTAAACCTGTCGTACCTCCAAGTTCTCGCGTTGATGTGATGTAGATAATAGGAGAGTGAATTGGAAGCTCAGATATATTTCGTTAGTAGGTAGATCTACGTCAGGACCTGCCAGCTTAGACATATTTCGTCTAAGACATCAGAAATGCCGTCCTTATCTCTTAAATACTTGATACAAACACGACTTAAATAAATATTTACTCATCCTGACGCTTCCTTCATTTCTCTACTTAATCGCCTTTTACATTTAAGCACTTATCGTATTTCTTCACATGCTTCCGAATTTCCATGTTGTCTCCATCTGCCACTAGTGCATCAAACCTTGTGGTCAATGCATTCCTAACTCTTCGTCACTGAAAATATTTATCGTTCAGAATCTCATTCAGCCTAGGGCAGTGCTTCTCAGTTTCAATGTTTGTGACTCAATATTCAATCATAGTTTTCATCGCGCTCCCCTCCATACAATAACATTGTATTTAATTCAATAATATTAAACATTGCTTAAAGCTACAATATAACTTTAACATCTTGTACCACCGGCGTATATAAACGTCTTGTTCAGCCAGTGCGTTAAATGCCCCGGACATATATATACGTCTTTCCAAAGTACGACCTTTTTTGTGCATTGCTATCCATAAAATTAATCCAAAGGCTTTTGATTGCAAAAAAAAATTGACATTATTTGCAAAGGATTTACTTATTTCAGAGAATTTGCTTATTTATTCCTTTCACGGTGGAATTGGTAAGCAAATCGCGTAACTTTTAATCGGCAGTTAAGGGATTGATTATCAAGATATGTGTGTTCCTTTTATGTATATAATTTTATATATGACAAGCCCACGGAGTCGTCTATATTTATTAATGTTGTTCTTAACTAAGTATTGTTAAATTAATTATAAAATATATTGTGCAGTATTAAAACATTTATAAGTGTATTATATCAGTGTAAAAATGTGTATTTTATTTTTTATTATCTCAGAATGTATTTTGTTTGTTTACTTTCAATAAATTAATATTTTTAAATTATCTTTTGTTTCCGATTTTTCAATATTCTCGCTCCCCCTCGAAGAATTATCACCCCCCAGGGGGCGCTCCCCACAGTTTGAGAAACGCTGGCCTAGAGTAACGATGGTAATTTCTGGGAGAAAGGTCTGGACTACATGGTGACTTACTTTTGACTTACTCTCTAGAGTTATTACTGATGATTATTTTTTACGCTACAAACACTTCAAAGTAACATGATGCCTTTTGGTCATAAACCTTGGTCACGTGATGTTATCAACATCTAATCTGCCACTCAACTCTTCAAACCTCCGTGTCATGCCAACGTGAAGGCTCTGAATTTAAGTAGATTTACCGCTCATTACTGCCTCTTCGAGGTAGCTCTTTAGTGGTATCAGGACTCAACAGAAATAAAACCATCGACAGATTAGCGACATGACCACTCGGTTAACGTGATAACAAAAATTATTCATGAAGTATGTTGTCTATATATAAAAACTATTTTCTAACGTAGTATAGAACATAAATAACTGAAAGGTAAAAAAATAAATAAAAATATCCGTGATATATGAATACCCAATCCGATACATGTACGTATAATGTACTGCAAGCTGGATGATGTAATCTACGAACCGTGATATATTTTTAAAAGAGCAGATTACATATTAAATACACCTTATCTGATTTATAAAAACAATTACCAAATATGTCTACGTTATATCTTGCTGCAAAGTGTTATCTAAATAGAAAAGCTTATGCTATGAATATGAATGTAGCTATTTTATGTCTAGCCGTTGTACAGATTCAGATGAAAACATCGAACCTCTGTTACTCAGCACGTGGTATGGAATTTAAATATATTGCTTAAGAATAAAAAATACGAGATGAAGATAAGTGTTGAAATAGGTATAATGAATTATTTAACGAAAACACACATTTCCTGACAGAAATGAAAAAACTAAAACAAAAGTATGCTTTCTTTCAACTATTCAAAACAACTATATATATATATATATATATATATATATATATATATATATATATCAGTTTACTTTTTAAAATATATGATGGTGTCTTTTTTTAAAAAAAAGTAAACAGATATTTGATAAATTTCACTCTAAAAATAGTGTATTGCTTGCTAAGCAATACGTTATTATGCTACATCAGTAATTTTTTTCATGAATGCTGTGTATAAATAGTTGGTAAAATTCTCTTTCCTTATTATATAACCAATGATTATGGTTCGTAAGTTAATGAATTTTAAAGATAATGTATTGGTATTAAAAGGCGATTATCTGAAAACGTTTTTTTTATAGTGATTGTACATTTTTACATTAATTAAAGATCTATAGACTTCTTATGTATACTATATTCGAATAATAATCAAATAATTGTTTACATCTTTATATTTTAATTGAACTACGTCAATCTCCTTTGGAGATAAAACACATTTCACTTTTAATGATTATAAAATATTTGTACATAAAAATTAATAAAGATATTTCTGTTTAAAATGATCATATTACACTAAGAGTGAATATCATTTTCTAATTACACAGAATTTTTCATCAAAAACTTTTAATTAGAATAAAATACTTTTATTAAAAAACTATGCACATGAGGCATTTATTATTTTGTTCTCTTGTTTACGCGTCGTTCATTGGGTTAATTTCATAATGGTCACATAATAAATATAATCACGTGTTTTCCATTAAATTTAAATCTTACATGAGATCTTTTTGTTTTAAAATTCAGATACGATTTAAAAATTTGGCTATATGGACTGAACTCAGTGGCGCAACAGCCCATGAGGCCAAGACCTACTGTACCTATATCAGTATACGCGACCTTAGGCGCTGGGGTGCATGCGCAGATGTTTCTGCCAAGTGGTCAGTCTGACACGAATAAGTGACTACGACATCACATAAATTTGTTTCATTCTTCCTAGTGTGTGTGTGATTGTTGTGCCAGGGTGTGCCGTCTTCCACAATCGAAAAGTTGCTCCACACATGTACACAGACTGTTGACAGCGGTAATATGCTTCGGAGAATGTTCTCATGGATTATTCTGTTACTCTTAGTTCTTGTAGAAGGAACCGTGAAAGCTGTAGACTATCTGATCATACTATAAGAGCTATCTGGACCTATCTCTTGTAATCTGTTTGTTTTCTCAACTGGAAATGGAATCGTCCAGCACGACAACTTCCCATGTCAAAGTGATTGAATTGTGTTAGAATAGTTAAAGGAGCATAAACATGAATTTCAGTTAATGACCTGGCCACCTAACTAGGCGGATTTTAATCTGATAAAGCACATTTGAGGTTTAATAGAAATGCAGCTAAAAGATCAAGCATCTTCATGTCGGAATATCTCTACATTATGTGACCACTGCTTAGACAATTGGTACAATTTGTGTCCAATCATCTACAAACAAACAAAGCATCCATGCCAAGTCGACTTGCAGCTGTTTTGCTGGCAGATATTGGTGCGACGTGTAATTGAATAGGTGCTCATAATGTTTTGGCTCTCTCTCTCTCTCTCTCTTTAGTGTATATAAACTTTTCGAAGGACGCATGGAAATTTTGCGGGTGATAGTGTTTTATTCAATCAAGAAGACAGCTTTTAGCACTTTCTTAGCACAATACAAACCAAGGCCAGTTGTCCCTGATTTGGAGTTGGATTATATATTTATTTCAATAACTACTAAATCATGATGTTTTGTTTTATATTTCGAATGGAAAGTAACGCGGTAAAAGTTCGGCCTATGACCATCAAAAATATGTGATGAGACTGGAATCTGCAGATTGGGTTATCTTTTTTGAGAAAGCATTAGCTGTACGAGAATATGTACCGTGGAAAACATTTAAAAAAATTAAGATTAAACAGGAAGAGTAGAACTTTGGATAGGTTATACTTTAAATATACCTATATGTTCGAGAGGTGTGACAATTAAATAACCTAACTAGTCTTAAAAATTAGCTTTGTTGAAAACAATGTACTGATACCTTTTAATCTCCTTTAACATATTCCCTTTCCCTATCTATACATAGCTGCTTACAATTTTTCCGACTTTCAAAGCTACGCTGCTTTTCATTAGGTATGATTATCTTTAGTAAGTCTACCGTTTCTGCCTTCATCTCTTTTACAGACTGAAAATGTGTACCCATCAATGCATTTTACACTTTAAGAAACAGGTAGAAGTTGTATGGTGAAAGATCTGGTGAGTACGGTGCACGCTCGAGCGCAGATGCTTTTGTCCTCCAAGAACTGTTTTACAGAGATCACAATGAGCACCGAGGCATTGTCTTGGTACAAAAACCACGTATCATTCATTGCTCTGCAAATCTAGCCTTTCTTCCTTACTCTTTCTCTAAGCTTTCTCATGACCTCAATGTTGTATTGTTGTTTCACCGTTTGACCTTGATGTACCCATTCATTCATGATGATGCCATCCATACCGAACAAAAACGATGGGCATAACCAGCTCTTCATGTCACAGATCAACCAGAACGTGCATCATTTTCAACAACCTTCCGATCTTCCCAAAATCGTCTGTGCCATTCAAAGATTTTGCTGAAATTTACATTCAATTATCTCCAAACACCTCCTTTTTACGAATTAAATCATCCAATAGGATTTTTTTAATTTCACAAAGAATTGGAAATCTATGCGCAAATAGATTTTTTAGTTTATCTTGTTCGTGGCTACTTCGACACAACGTCTTACTCAAACAAGAATGAAAAACAAACTGAACTAGATAGAGGAGTGGAATAACGTGCCACCAGCACCTTACGGATCAATATCAACTAATACAATTCCTACTCCTTCACACCAAGCCTAACGGATAGGGCATGCACAGTCCGGGAAATTAATTGTCAAACTTTGTATACCCTAACCTGAATTATTTTTCATATGCCAAAGCTTTTGTTAGTCTATTACTGCTGTATCTATATCACTTTGTTTCCTTAACCGACTTGCTAATATGTATAATATTTACTTTACACTACACTAAATTTTATACTCTTTTTCTTTCTTTATGTATACTATTTATATATAAGAATAGCAATTGTACATCGAAGGGACATTTATTAGAATTAGCTTTAATCAAAATTATCGTACAGAAACTCGGAGTAATATTTCACATTCATTTGGATCACATATTTATTAATGGGCATTGAAAACTAATCACATAGTATAAAATTAACATCATATTAAACTATTATGTCACAGGAACTTGTGTGATATTTAGTAAATTAATTATCATGAGAAGCTGCGAATTTCCTCAAATTACAATACCGAGCAATTACTTTGTCAGCACTTCAGCTTTAATAGATTTGTAGGTTGTGACTTTCCTGCCGCGTAATCAGAACTTCCGCAAGATCCGAATCTATTCGATCATAAATTTCTGTCCTTCAAACTATTCCTAATTGCTACCCTGGAGCGAATTCTGATATACATTGTATTGCTATTTCACTTTATGAAGACATTCTATCTCCAGGCAACTCTAATGACAAACCTTATTCGATATTTTATTATTGCAATCCTGATCTCTCTCTTGAGCTAAGAACATACCTTTTACATGCCACACCTTTATGTTAAGCATATTAATAAATTGCTACCATGTATGTATGTAATAATTCTGTTTATCTTAGCTCTTATCACAGCAAGTCTCAATTATTTATGCAAGTAATACCGTTGATGTAATAGAGGTTATTTTAATGTAAAGTTTATAAATAAGTTTCTTTTATTATGTTTAATGAATTGTTATGAATTCGGTTACAATAATATGCTTATTATTAATACTATTACTAACAGTGGTGCACACAAGGGGGAGGTGGAGGGTCCTTGGGGTCCGGACTCCCCCCCAAAGCCCTTGATTTTTTTCCGATTGGTTATAATTCTAAGAATATAATACGTAAAATTTAATTAAATATTTGTTATTAATGATTAATTTTATTAATTAATGCTAATTATTTATTCAATAATTAGTTTTTTACTGTGTTTAGTTCCTGAAAATCGACAAAATCAAAAATAGCATGATACAAGAATGATGAACTTGCAACCCCGGACCCCCAACTCTTGAAAAATTCCTGTGTGCGCTACTGATTACTAAGTATATTTAATGTATTTTTTTAAAACCATTTTCATACTTCCTTTTTTTGAGAGACTGAAAAAACAGGGGACAAAGGAGAGAGTCTACCACAAGAGTGGAGGTAAATTCTAAAAAATGACAATGCCCATGTGGAAATAATCAGTTTTTTAGAGCTATTTCTATTTTTATATTGTATCTATGGTTAGCTATTTAATTATTGTATTATGTTGTATTTCATTCCAAGAATACAAAGTGACACTTTTTTAATAATTGAAACTATCACAAATTCTAAAATTGCGCTGAATATGTTTACAAAGAATTTATGCACGATACAATCGAACATAATAGATTAGAGCATAGCTGTGCCTGTTCTTCGATGAAAGCTCGCCTATGTGCAATCATAATGTTTACTTCTTAAATTTGAAACACACGTTGATTGAATACACATTAAATTTTGTAAACTGGATGGGGGTAGTTTGTATCCGCATCTTTTTCCTCCTGAGATGCATCTTCTGTAGGCAATTAAGGATAAGTGTCCACAAGATCTTTCTCTGCTTGAATATTCTTACTTTTCTTTAATGAGGTTTGTTATCTTCAGTACACGCGGGAGATGTCGCTAAGGATACCAGAACGGTCTTGTGCACTTCCAATACTTTTTTATTCTTACGGGACTGCATTTTAGCAACTTAAGGCTTTATTATACGTAAACGTATTTGGAGCAATTTCCCTTGAAAGGAACCTATTCGGAACAATTTCTACCTAGTTGCCATAGCAATGGCTCCGAACAACTTTTTCCCAGTGAGCTGAAAAAAATGTTCCAAATTTCATTGCTTGAAATTCCAGCCAATGAGGTTCTTCAGTGCCCTGCGTTATAAACAAGATGTTGGTAAAAATGGTAGCCTCGGCTTCGTCAAACGTATCCAATATGGTGGATAACATTTTAATGGCATATAATATTTTAACGGCTTATAATACTTTAAACAGAATGCTCCATTTCTGTTTACGCCCGTCAACAAAAGCGCTAGCGAAATAAAAGAATTAATATTGGATGTTCGTTTTCCGAAGCAGAAAAATCGGTGAGTAATTTTTCAATTTGGAGATAGAGCGTGGCTGACGTCAGAGCATGTCGTATTGTTTACGACAACCCTTCACCCTCAGCTGCTTGAAAAATTCAATGAAATGCTTGCTACAAATATGCGTGTGTGATAGGGCCTTTAGTCTTTGCAGACAAGGCAAGTCCCAATTGCGAAAGCCATTTCATGGTGATACCATCTACTTGAGGCCTCGTTACAAAATTTGTGCGCTTGAATTAATTTTTAATTCAAGCTCTCGTCGGATAATAAATATTGCCATGATTTAATTTTGCGGAGAGTACCAGAGCCAAATTGATTCTCGAGTCTTTTCTTACATGCCACATAACCATATAACACGCGTGTCTACGATTTTCGCATCCAGAAAACCGATCGACTCTAGCCAGTGTCGAACCCGCAATCTTAGGTTTATGAAGCGAGCACTCTACCTGTAAACCACCGGAACCTATACTTTCAATAATTGGTGACGGGGCTTTATCGAATTTTCTGATTAATTCTCTTGGGGAATCTTTGGGGCCAGAATGGCATTATTTCAATCCAATTCTATTTAGAAGAAACCGCGATATGCAGATTATATATAGTTAATAGATATATAACGGAACTTTAGCATTCGCGTGTTAGTACAATGGAAGTATAATAGAAGTAGAATAGTAAAATGGAAGTATGATAGAAATAGAATAGTAGAAGAATAGAATAGAAGAAGGAGACAGAAAGCTGAGAGGCTGATCGCCGTGAGATATTGGTAAGATATTAATTATAGAAGTGTAATTATAGAACGGACATTAGTGTGTTAAGGTATCTAAGGCAAATAAAGATTCTTAGGTTAGCTTTCCATAAATATAGTGATTAGGATTCCAGGCGCTATTTACTTAGAATTTAGAATTACGTTGTATCACTCCTGATTACATCCCTATAAATAAGACTTGTGTTGTGTTCATCAACATTATTATGACGAATTTGGGTGATCAATCATTTCTTCCTACAAATCTAGGTCGCGTGGATGAAGAGAGGGTACCCCCGGGCCGCGGGGTATCACAACTTATCCTCAACATTCCACCTTTCTCTTTTTTTATTTCTTGTATTTAGGTTTTGTCTAGATCATAGGCCACTGAAGATCCATCGTGAAGAGAGACACATTAAATTGTAGAGGATCAAAGCCTCCCCATTTGCGTTGTATGAGAGTTTGGTGAGGAAAGTGCCAACTTCAGTGTCGTCCTCATTACTTGGCTGAGGTTTGAAATTATGCAGTCCATCTCCAATAGCCTCCCTGTTGCTTTATTGTGGATCGTCACTTAACTGTCACTTAATGGATCACAAATAAATGGATTTTTTTTTCAATTCCTACTATTGTTTTGACACACTCTACCTATATATATTTACTTATTTATATATCTTGTTCAAATTTTCAATCGTTAATAAAATACTTTTTATTCATCCACTCAAGTTCAAATACATTTTTTTAGCATGTAATGGAATAACCTTGAAGTTAATACAGTGTTTTCACAAATATATATTCTGTAATTAAATTTAATTATTTAATTGTAGTTTAAGGAGAATATTTCAGTCGATATTATTCCTCTAGATGGCAGCACTATTGGATAAAACAGCTTTTGTTAAATTTGTAATGAAGATTTAACTTAATCTAAATAATCATCTGTGCTAGTTAGACGTCAGCATTTTTTTACACTGGTTTTCTGATAAATTCTTACCTATTATATTCAAGTATTTTGAAAATGTAATTAAAAATTTAATGAAATTCAAAAGTTTTTAATGTGTTAATTTAAAAGGTGTTTTGACACTTAATATTTTGATTTTTTCATGTATATATTAATAGTACTTATTTAGTAAAAAGTAACTAAAATGAAATTTTTCGGTACTTACGTATTATCGCAATAATCGCCAACTCTATTAACCCTCCAAGCGGTCTGTACGTAAAATCCCGTCATTCCAGAGATGCTTTTTTTGCCCTCAAGCAAGATTCACAAA
Source organism: Trichonephila inaurata madagascariensis (assembly GCA_019973955.1). Taxonomy (NCBI): domain Eukaryota; kingdom Metazoa; phylum Arthropoda; class Arachnida; order Araneae; family Nephilidae; genus Trichonephila; species Trichonephila inaurata. Next base: position 706,934 of record BMAV01017814.1, on the reverse strand, counting down.
AGCGGCCGAGCCGCATTCTTAAAAATACGGCTCAACCGCTTTTGAGAACCCCACCTGACGGCAAAAAAATACGTGTGGTGCATTTTTGAAGCATCTCCAGAATGGCAAGACTTTACGTGCAGACCTCTTAGAGGGTTAATAACTCGGCAAGAGTTGGCAACTCTTATTTCCTATGTGTCGTACACACTGAATTGACAACCATGTGCTTTTTTTCATATAATGTCACCAATATGCCACCAATTTCATATAATGTTGATAATATGTAAGTAAAAATTTTTCTTTGTTGACCTAAGAGGAATTGACTTTCAAATATATATATATATATATATATATATATATTACTTGTGTTACAATTTGGGTCTATTTTCATTTTATCTTGCTTTCTTCATTTCTTACATTTTATTAAACAAATTTAAAGATTTGATCCTCACAACAATTGGAGACCATTTCGTGTAAAAGTATATTGATTCTTCACAATATAGTTGTATAAAATCTTTTTTGTCTTTCTAAGATCTGTGAATAGAAAAATAACACACACATATTAAATTCATTGTATGCAGCCATTGAAACTCCCAGCTTTCGATCACTGTTTTCTAATTGAATCTGTCATTTGCTTTATAAAATTTTAGTTAAAATTTCTCCATTCACTGCACTTTTCTCCATAACTAATTAAAATCGTCCCCAATTCCCATAGTTAATTACTTAGAAGAAACAAAAATATATAAAAGCCCTATATCAATATCGTATCTAATCCATGTCAAACTTAAATTAGTTGCTGGAACTGTAGATCCAAATTAAGCTAGTGATACTAATGGTCAATAATACCAAGTAAAACTCCATCTTTCCCCTTATTCTACGGCGTTTTGAAATTAGAGCCACTCTGTAGCCAATCCGATGCCATTATGTATCGAAATTAGCGCGATTCATGGAAAATCCATTTGTGCTTCGAACCTAGAGACAGACACAGTCAAAGAGATCTAATTAAAAGATCAACGTCCTTGCAGAATTATACTGCGAATTAGTTTCAGCTGCAAAATAGTTAGGAGCTAATATTGGTGAAAGGTCTCTCTGAGAACATGTTCTATATTTTACTAAAATGTAATTTATTCTATTGCATGATGTGTAAGGTAATTACCAAGTTATATATTACTTTTAATTGTGTGCTGGAGTAAGTGGTGCTACTGTCTAATGACCAGAAATTATGGAGCTAATTTATTGTTAATAACTATCTTGTGTGAAGATCAATAATAATTCATGAATCATAACGCAATTGTAAATTAGCATACTATTTTGATTCGTCGATATGAGTATATTTACAGGAGAAAAAGCAACTCTTTTAGTCATCAAGAGATCTCCGAAACATTTAGATTTACAGACTTGAAAATTGATAAACGTGATTATTTTGTTGAGTAGAGACCCTATAAGAAATGGTTCTGTGGAGTAAGGGAGGAGGAAGGCGTTTTAGATTTAAAAAAGGATGCCGTTTTTGAATTATTAAGACCTACATACTTGAAATTCTGTAAATACGTTTTCTTTTTTACAGTTGAGATCTGTTATGCGGAAATTGACTTCCAAAGGAGATCACGTAGAGTTATAAGGAGGTTATAGATACAAAAAATTCCCATTTTTGAGCTATTTGTCCAGCAAAATTAAATTTTGCAAATTTGTTTCTTGGTTGAATAAGAGATCAATTAAGATCGAGTCTTATTGGAATCGACTGTCAAGTGGAGAAAGAGGTGCATATATATATACGAAAAAAATTATGTGATAGAACTATTACACTTACACACTTGGAACTTGGGAAGCATGTTTATTTTGTGTGTAGAAATCCGTTAAGAACGGGAAATGCAGAAATCTACACTGTAGGGGATTACGTTGGTGTTAAAGAGAATTATGTTTCCGTTTTAGAAATGTACAAGTAATGTCCTTTTTAAAACAAAAGTTGAGGGCTGTAACAATGTTTTTGAACACATTTGAAAAACTAATAGTAGGAACTAAATATTAATAACTTAAAAATATTTTATACATTCATACAACATCATGAAATACCCAGCAAAACGGATTGGGTAACGGCTAATGTTAATAAGTTTTCCTAGATTTGAAAGAATATACGATGTATAACTTTAAAAAAAAAAAAAAGTTTTTATTGGATACGCCATAAAGGAAAATAGTAGATGGAAATTTCTGACGATAAAGATTGCTTTTATTTATCTGTAAATTGAGTAATACTTAAGGTATCCGACTACGTTCGGAACCGTGATTTTAAAAGAGCGCATAAATGGATAATTTTCGGGATATTAAGTGTAACTTAGATTAGAATACATGTATAAAATTGTTTTCAGGACATTTTCACAAAAAAATTATTTAAATACAATATTTCGGCAAAAAATTAAATTGGAATAACCTTTTTTCAAAATGATCTCCTTTTGTGAAAAAAGCTTCTATTATAATAATATTTTGCCTGTATATAGCTCAAACCTCTGTACGGATGCTCAGCTATGATTTTTGAAAAATTCACATTATTTTTAGAGTTATAATCCATTGAAATAATTATCTGCGTTTTTTTCTTAAAATTTCTCCCCTCTGCTGTCGTAAAACATGGATAAACCCACTTCTAAGTTATATATTTCAATAATTATGGTTGTGCCTCTTTACAGAGGTCTGAGCTATATACAGGCAAAATATTATTATAATAGAAGCATTTTTTACAAAAGGAGAATATTCTGAAAATGGGTCATTCTATGTTCATTCTTTGTCAAAATATTGTAAAATAATTTTTATTGTAATACTATTCTTAAAACAATTTTATGTACATTTTCTAATCTAAGTGACACTAAATATCATAAATATTATCCATTTATACGCTTTTGAAAAATCACGGTTCCGAACGTTGTCGGATACCTTAAATTATCGTAAAGAAGCAGAAATAAGTTTCGTACATGTAAGAAAAGTTGCACAAGGCAATTTGTATTTTTAATTCATGAGGTAATGCAGAGTTTTTTTTTTCCTGCTTTAACGTAATCCTAGCAATACTCTTTTCCTATTACTTAAGTGCAGATGAATTACTGTTAATGGAAATGAGATTACCTAACAGTGTCGTATCGAAAATAAGATCTGTAATCATCCCTTCTTGATTTCTGCAGTTTATATTGTTTCTTCCGTAAAAGGTTGTTTCTAATCATGGTAATCATCATTATCAGTCGCAGCACGGATTATCGACCAAACCTTACGATCATTTGTTCTTTCTTTTTGTGAATATTCCATTGGTGAATTTTAACCATATTCTCTCTGGTAATTCCTTCTGGTACTATCAAAGAGTTTTAGAACATTATTTATCGCTTAAGTTACAATGGATTATAATTTTTATTTATGTTAAATTTTATTCAAAAAGCTATTACATCCTTTGTGCAGAAGTTGACAAACTGCAGCCTACTACTAGACTTTTACCTCAATGTACAGTTAAAGAAATAATTATCTCTGCTAAAAATTATTTCATTTCTGTTTTTCTTGGATACTTATCAATTGAAAAAAACAAACATTTTATTTAAGTATATATTACAAAGTTTAACAATCTGATAGGTTTAAGGCATTACTTCAGTAAAGATATGTTTTCCAGTATACAAAGTTTTTTGAGAATCAGTTAAATTATATTAGAATTAGTTCTAAAGCAGTAAAAAGTCTTTTACTGGTAAAAGTGCCACCATGGGAACCCGTTCCTCAAAGTGATTTTTAGCAACATTTACTTATTTGCATACATGGGTTGGGGAGTACGCGTGGATGGACATAAGATACATTTAAATCCTCAATAGGATACAAGATATATAACCGTATTTTATGACATTTGTCTTGTCAAAACACCAAAAACCTTGGTCAGGATAGGACCCACAGTGGCCATGGGAAACCGTGGCCAATGTGGGTCCTATCCCGAGGCAATTGGAGAGAGTCGAGGCTGTTGTCCGCTTTTGCCTAACCACCTTTTTAGGAGCATACCTCCACTGGCTTGGCCTGGGTGCTGACGTAACCTTCCCGCTCTGTGTCCATGCTAGGAAGGATGGCGACAACCAGCTTCAATGCACTGGACTCGACGGATACCTAACTGACAACGTCGTCAGTCGTTAATTGGAGGCTCAGGATCAAATTGTTAAGAAGCTTAGCACGGGCGTTGGATAAATAAATAAATATTTTATGACTTATTTAAGGATTAATAAAAAAAATAGCGTTCAATTATTTTTATATGAAAGGACAGCTAATGTCGGTTTTAATTATAAGTGTAAACATGAAAATCCTGAATAAAGCCCTTACTATTGCTAGCATTATGATGTTTTGGCATAGATTGTTGTTACACTGGGCCATGGAGATAAAAAAATACCTTCGGTAGTACTTAGTTTTGAAGAAATAGAAAGTGTTATTATTTAACATTAAAAAAACATTATTTACATTGTATTAAAAATATTAATTCGAACACGATAGTTTTGATCGCGGTCGAAACCGGAGTGTTTCCCTACGCTTGTGAATATATATAAATGGTTCTTTGTTATTGTAATTATCTTGTTTCACTTACAACTTGACTCTTCTCTCTCAAAAATTGGTATCACCCTCGTCACTTGACCATTGTCCACCAATTACAAGGTATGTTGCCAATAGCCCTCGTGTAGCTTTATACTGCTACGTTTATACAATTCTCACTCACTCTCACTCTCTCTCGAAATGTTTTAGTACTATAAATTAGTAGCTTCAAACCACAAAAATAACTTTTGACTTACCGTAAAATTATTAAAAAAAAAATGCGCAATTTTAACTCGAAAAATAAGATAGAGATTTACGGGTGAGAGCTTTAAAAATAAAAAATAAAAAAGATGAGCATAGAAAAAATTAGACTTCTATGTATATTTAAATTCTGTTTCTTTAAAAGAAATAGAGCATTCCTTATGAACTTGCAGGGTTGTAGTTCTAGAAGTACAATATTTTTTACTGAAACTTGAAGTGCTACTTCAAATAAAAAACTTCAAAATATAAGCATTCTGCACGTGCATATCAGGTTTCTGCGTAAAAGCGGGGGTGCGCGTCATACGGCGAACACACCTGAAAACTAACAAGTAATATAAAAAAAAATGAGGTCAATTCCTACTTAGATCAACAAAGAAAAATTTTATTTTAGCTACTTTTTATTAAATAGTTACAATTAATATAAATATGTTTATAATTAGAACGGAATCACAACATTAAGTGGTAATTAATTTTTATTAATTATTATTAAAGCATCGTATTGTCATCCCCGAAACAATAGCGTATATAAAATTTCAGTTCACTGAATTTTTTAAAACGTGAGAAAAAAAAACATTTTCAAGTTTTGACACAAGTCGCCAAAAGGGTCGCTAAGTCGCCAAAAATGATGCCAACGTGGCTGTATTTGTAATTCTTTAAATAATTATTTTTAATCAACTATGTTTTATTAATTATAATTAAATTATTGTATTGTCATATTGAAAATAATCACGTATATAAAATTTCAACTCAATGGAGCTCCTTAAAATGTATTTTATTAACGATTGAAAATATCACCAAAATATATAAATACATAGCGAGTGCTAGCTAATAGTAGGAATTGAAAAATTGCAGTTTGAAAGTATAGGTGCGCGTTATACGCTGGATTTTAAGGTAGTTTGTTTAATAATAATTGTTTCTAATTGTTCACTTTCATATTACCCAAGCTTATTTCAGTAGGGTTCCATAAAATCTTGTGGTATGATTAAATGAATGGAGGAAACACAAAACATAAGGAAACTAATTAAAATGTAAAAACATCGACCTCTGATCTTTCTTTGAAATTGTGAGATCCCTCGCGATAGTCTTTGGTGCGAATATTTCAATTTGACGCTAAGTAAAGTAAATCATATCAAATACCCTGTGTTTTATTTTCGGAAGAAATTAATCCGATAACCACATTCAATACTATTATATATTCTGAGCATCGAAGCAACGTTTAACCGTCTGATAAAATACTCCACAGATGAATAAACTCGGCAATTCGATGTGAATAATGACGGTAATACTATCATCAACGTGAATCAGCAAAATTAGTGAAGACCATATAAAATTAAAAAGGATTATAAAGAGAGAGAGATGATACCAGATACATAAAATCTTTAATCGACTGTAAGTTAACGGTGCATAAAGAACGTTTAGAAATCGAACAAATTGTTTTTCTTTTGCTTAGTTGACAAACTCATTACTTGTCAGAATTTGGAGCGACATTGCAATGCTTTGGACCTTTACTCTTCAGTAATTTCTGGATCCAAATCATGTCCACTCCTTGATTTTTATCATCTATGGTCCTCATAAATAAAGAACGGATTCTCGTTAGTCGGTTCCAGAGGTTTGCTCTCTTTGTGATTTGACCAGGGTAAAAATGATCATGGCTGGAGATTGATAGATAAATTACTGAATCCAGAGGACAAATTACCGAAAGAGGAATGGCATTATTTCAGCTGGTTGGAATTTGTTTCTTTTGCATTGATTACAATGGAAGAACTTGGAATTCAAATCAATATTCTTGTTCGATCAAAGTGAAAAACAGATTTGGTCTGCACAAATCTTGATTTATTTTTATTTTTTCTTACGGGTTTCTTAAAAATAAGAGTTAACGTATCTTTGAGTTTTATACATGATTGCAATAATTTGAAAGGTTTTATTTATTCTTATTTTAATAAATTAACTGAAAATGCTCTATAAATGCTATTAAATTCTAGTATTGTGACTCCTTTTTCGTTACCTTCATTTGAATATCTATTTGCCATTACAGAATATGCCATTTTTCATGTTCTTATTGTGAATTTATGGAAGTGATAAGTAAAATATTAATTTTGCCTTCGAAGTTGAAAACAATTAAGTCAATTCCTACTTAGATCAACTAGGAAAAATTTTATTTTAGCTATTTTTTATTAAATAGTTACAATTAATATAAATATGGGAAAATACATATGACAGAATCACAACATTAAGTGGTAATTAATTTGTGTTAATTACCATTAAAGTATCGTATTGTCATCCAAAACAATCGTGTATGTAAAATTCCAGTTCACCGAATGGTTTAAAACGTGAGAAAAAAAACTTTTTCAAGTTTTGACAAAAGTCGCCAAACATGATGCCAACGTGGCTGTATTTCTAATTCTTAAAATAATTCGTTTTAATCAATCAATTTTTATTAATTATAATTAAATCATTGTATAATCATCCAAAATAGTCATGTCTATAAAATTTCAGCTCAATTGAGTGTTTAAAAATGTATTTTATTAACGATTGAAAATTCCACCAAGATAAATAAATAAATATATAGAAAGTGTGAGCTAATACTCTGTCTCTCTCTCTGTAGGAATCGAATGACATAAAAATTTTAATTTTCGATATACATTAGGTTTTATACCGACGATTAATTTCGCCAATTCAAAAAAATCGTCAAATACTGCTTGAGAACGGCTTCCACTATAAGCTGTATATCGTGGCATTTGGCGATGTGTTTTGATTTGACGAAGTTGATTGACTCTATAACTGTAAAGTGCCATTTTGTATTTATTTATTAAAATTTTCATTTCTCAGTTAAATATAAAATACAAAATAAAGTATTCTAATTAAAGTAATTGATATTTTTCCATAAAATAGAATTGAGAAATAAGATTAGTAAAATGCATCAGCAAAGTTGAATTGTTGCAGAAGGAAAATAATTGTATAAAAGCTTTCACACTTTAGATAAAAGCATTGATACACAGAACTGTTTCAATAGAAACAAAATAAAGTTTATCTTGCCTAATGCGAGAGGAAATCTTTTCACACGTCAGTATTTAGTACGAGACTTTGTACTCAATGACTATTTCTAATGCTTTAGTTGAGAGACACAGAAGGAGAAAAGAAATTTTTCCCAGGAAGAGAATCGTGATTATATTTCTTGCTCTTTAATAAATAAACTGTGGTTTCTTGATAAACTATTCCAAATATTTTTTATCTCGGCATATCTCGAACTGGAGTATATGAATCTAAACGGAGCGTGATGATTCAGTTGCATATTATAGAGAACAGAAATGAAAGTATTTTAATTTATTAAAATGTGTTATTTCTTCAAAAGTGTAGATATTGTTTGAGCATAAAAGAATTTGAGATCAAAGTAAGTCTTTTGTTTAACATCTTAAGATTGTCTTCGGTAAAAGTACGAGAGTTTGAACTAAACGTGAAGCTTATTTTTAGACAGAAAAAAATGCCTCAATTTCCATGGAAATTTGCAATATTATAATTCATACCTCTGTTATATAACAATATAGTGTTTCTAAAAATTTCAAAATATTCCATGAATACTTTTTTTTTCGTTTTGATACGTGAAGGCATAGCCCATTTAACATTACGGTATAGGAGAAAATACGCGAAACACATTTTAAACCAGAAAGAATGATTCAACTCGGTTAAAAATGGGAAGTATGATATATCTGCTCTCTAAAGGATAGTGAAGCCAGAATATCATGTAAAATGTTCATTTCTTTTATATATGAAAAAATGTTCCAAATTCGGGTCTATTCTTTAACATTAACCGAAAACAGCCTTAAGTGTCACCGGCGTGTATATCCGTCTTCATCAACCGGTGCGGTATGGGCTCCGGACGGATATATCCGTCCTTCCCGAATATGATACTTTTCCTTGCTCTGCTATCTCTCTCAGTAGAACTTTTCTAATTGACCTTGACAACATTTCCGAAGGATTTAATTATTTCTGAGAAAAAATTGTTTACTTTTACCTTTTCTTTTCCCCATATACGCGTATCTCTAGAAAACGGTGGCACTGGGGAACGATTCGCGTTACTTTAAATCGGCAGTAAAGGGCTTAATCAGTGTTGCTGAGAATATTTAACAGAAGAGGAGTAAAAATATTTAAGGTTTATTTTTCTGGTTTTTTGCCTTAAATATATGCTGTAACATTCGCGTCTTACATATATTTTCTTTTGTTTTTGGAATAGTTAGCTATATATTTAATTAAATGCAATCATCAAAAGTTCTTAAAAATAATCTTTAGAAATTTTTGATGCCTGATGAATAATATTTAATTTGTGGATTAAGTTTGAAGTATTGAATTGTAATTTATGTTTTTAATTACAAGAATTGAATTGTGTAATTTATGTTTTCAAGTACAAGAATTGAATTCTGATTTATGTTTTCAATTTCAAGAATTGAATTGTAAATCCATTTTTCCCTCAATATAGATTTGTATCTATAATTGCGATGGTATAATTACAAAGTTTGGCTTTATTTTGTGATATTTATATAATTTCAGATTCTTAGGAATCCACACTCATCCTTTCCTAAGAGTTATAATAATTTGCTTTAGTAAATACATTAAAAATTATAAAATAGAGAAAAATAAATTGCAAAAACATACGTGTTTTTAAATCGTAAAATCAGAAATGATTTTTAATCATTATTTTCCTCAAAATTTAAATTACATTTCAATTAAAAAAAATGATGGTTCTCTATATTCTTCTTTGGGAAACAGTTCTACGAGTAACTTTAGCATGAATGTCTTTTAGCAATCTTGTTGCATAGGAAGAAATAAATACAGTTCACTTCATTGTTCGAATATTTGCATAAATGAAAATTGAGGAAGGAAGAGAACAGAATAAAATTTTTTGCAGCATGGGATATTTAAACATAAATGTGAATCTCATTTATTTACTAGCAATTAATATTGTAACGAACTATTTCGCACACAATTAGCGTTTCAGGACTAATGCTTTGTTAATGCTTAACAAAGATGTTTAGTTACATAAATTGAACTTTATTGCTTCAGATTCCCGGAGTTATACACGTTAATTAATTGCACAAATTAATTGTAATGTTATTTTAAAATGATTTATAATTAATATGTTCAAATACATTATTAGAATTAAAAACGACAGTTCCGTTTTTCCTTAAAAATAAATCGAATTAAATGTGCTAGTCAGCAAAAACAATATTCGGTGTCTAATTAAAATAGCAAACAAAGTTAAAAGTAATAGTATTTTGATTCATTTATAAGATGATATTATTTCTTATATCATAAAAACATTTTGGTTACTTGATTCTGTGCCACTGAAAAAGACTTTAGAATGCTGAAAATTAATTAAATATTCTCTTTTAAAAACTGATTATTCATTAAGAACTATTTTTTTTAAAAAAAGAAATGATGATTTAATTACTTATTCACTAACATTTAACTGAACAATTTTATTGGTTTTACTTTTTCATTATGAGTAATTTTTAGTCAGTATGCACTCTGTTTGGAAAGTAATCAAATTTCAAAGTATTCTTTCATTGTATTGGTTGTTGATATTACGTCATGTAGTTTCCATTATATTTTATATGGTTTAATACAACTAAACTTACATAAACGTAACATTTCATGCAGTCTTGATTTCGTATTTATTTGAGCACAATTTTCTCTACTGTTTACGGAAACATTTACTTTTTTTGTGTGATATTTAAAGAAGATTTTTATTCTAAAATGATTATTAAAAATACTTCTAAAGTTAGAAGAACAGTAATCAGTGTGGTATGATTATCTAAATTTAACAAAATTTTAAAAAAGGACAGTTTATTTTTAAACATCACGTGTCTAAGTCTTTTTTTTCCATTAGTTGTATGATATGACAACAACAAAAATTTTAATTTTCTTTTTCTCAATTGATATATAAGTATTTAATATATTTGTCTGCAGAATTTATACGTTTTAAAAAACGAATGAAAACATTTTATAGGAATATGCGAGTTGGTTGTAAACATTTCCAAGTTTTGCAAAATTACATTTTTGTCTATTCAAATAATTTTTTATATACAAGTATCAAAATAGAGCATACAATGCTTTAAAGCAACTTTTTTGCTCATTTATTTTGAATGTAGAAATTTCTTTAAATGAATAACTGGAAGAAGTTACACTCAAAGTAAGTCCTTCTTAGAATTGGATTCTTACGTATTATATCGTGGACCCAATTCTTCAAATTAAACACGTTCCCTAATATCGCTATATGCAGCCAATAGTGGAAAATAGTTCCAGTGTCTGCACCAAAACAATAATGATGACAACATTTAGCGATGTCTTTTTGTCTGGTGAAGTTAGTCGACGGCATATCAGTAAGTACCTAGAATTGTTATTTGTATGTATCTTTGTACACACACAGCATTTATTATATTGAATACGTAATTAAAATTGTTACTCACAGCCAAAAATCTCCAAATTATAAATTGTTGATTTATAAAAAAACTTATTGAGATAGAGAATGATATATACTTATTTCCTAAAAAAATTTTATGATTCTATAAAAACTAAATATTTTTTCTATTTTTTTTTTTTTTCAAACGATAATTCATAAAATTAAGAAATTAAAAAGAAAGTGCCTTTCAAATTAATGTATTTGACCTTTTCAATACATCTAAACCCATTTAGAGTTTATTCCAAAAGGAAGAGCCTTGCTTGTTTAGTGTAATTAATTAATCAAAACACTAATTCTCGAATAATTAAGCGCCCACTGTTCGTTTCTGAGTAGGTTTGACCGTAGTGGGTTGAAAAGTTTGCCCTTTAATCTTTCGCCTTGTCAGAATTTATTGGTCGGCCATTAACACATTAAGATAAATTACAGAGAATTTTTCAAATTTAAATTTTTACTAGCAGTGTATATTCAGAATAAGAATGAGTTAATTAGGGTTAGCTTGCGTAAATGTATGTTTGATGCTGTGTTTTTTAAATATTTTTCAACCGAATTATGAAATATGTAATGCAATTAGGAAATTAATGATGAAGTTCAAATACTGGATCCTGGAATTTTTGAATTTAAAGTCAGGTGGAATTTTTATTTAAGTTATATTTTTAAATCTGTTTCCTCTTAAGCATATCTAAATGTCCAAAATCCGTTTCATTTTTTTTTTTTTTAATTTGAAGAAAACATATGATGTTGGTGATACAGAGTAACACAAATTTCACGGTATTAAGTCGTACTGTGTCAATGTCCTTTGTATCCCAATTAAAAAAAAAACAGAAAAAATGTAGCTTGGCCCACTGATAAAACACAAATGACAATGCCAACACATAATATTTGAAGTTAAGATCAAGCTCTTAAGGTCTTAGCTTTACAGAGAAATCAGAACTCATATTTCCTCAAACACTCTCATACCGGATCTCTTATTATGGCGAAATGCTATTTCATTCAAATCTGAAAACATAGAGAATAATATTTGAAGTAATTTGAACTATGACCAGTAAATATAAAATATTATATAGTGTGATTTTTGATCGCAGTCAAATGGATTCAAAATAGAAATTTCAAACAGAACGTTCGCGAAAATGTACATGTCCAATGGATTGTATCAACAACTCTTGTTTCTTACTGCAACTGCAGTGAATCTTTACTATAATTTAAATTTGAATTGCATATTTTAAATGCAAGAAGCATTCTTAATATCTTTATTTAATAAATATGATCTATACTATAAACATTCATGCGTAAGGGATCGTTGAGGATAATTAACGAAGCACGTATCCTGACGGCTCTTAACTCCCTTCTTCACATTTAAGATGGCCGCGGTAGCCGAGTGGTATAGGTATCGGATCGTGGCTTGCCTTGTCACGATTCGAGCCCAGTACCACTAAAGACCCGCCGTGTAGGGCAGCGATGCACGTTAAATCTGTCGAGAGCTGAAACGTCCTCCCGTTGGTGTGGTGTGGTAATTAGGAGAGGGGGTGCCAGCTCAGGTGTCATCCACGTCACTTGACCATGGTTCAAAATTACGTGGTCCGTCGCCAAAAGCCTTCGTGTAGCTGAACATTGCGACGTTATATTCAATCAATCACATTTAAGATGGTTGTGGTAAATTCTCCTATACCCAGTGTTAGTTTCATTCAATTTAAAGGAAAACAATTTCTTAGAAAGAGTTGTGAAAGTTAAATAGTTATATAAAAACATTCAAATTCAAATTTTAGAGATATTAAAGTGTTAAGATAAAATAAAATGATTAGGATGGTAAGCGGAACAAGCCTAGCTATTCCGCATAACATCGAATAAGTCTCAATAATGATAAAAAATTAATTTTTCGGTTAAATTAGTGCTTCTCAAAGTTTCAATATTTGCAACCCAATATTCAATCATAATTTTCATCGAGACTCTATACAATAACAATGTATTCAATTCAATAATATTACACTTAGACGCTA
>BMAV01017814.1:651745-693616 GCA_019973955.1 Trichonephila inaurata madagascariensis | reverse complement strand
CCATAAAATAACAATGTATTGTGAATTCAATAATACGATACTTTGACACTAAAGCTACAATACGACTTTAACTTCTTAAGTGCCTCCGGTGTATATAAACTTCTCGCTCAGCCAAAGCGTTAATTGCCTCGCAAGTATATGTCTTTCTGAAGTATGATCTCTTTCTGTCCAGTGTTATCCATAAAATTATTTCGAAGACTTAGGAATGCATTAAAAGGACCTTGACGGTGTTTGTGAAGGATTTACTTATTACTTTTTTCATGTAACATTTAATCGGCAGTTAATGATACAAATTATGAAGATAAGTGTTAATTTTTGTATATAATTATATATATGACAAGAATACAGAGTAACTGGTAATTATTAAACTTGTTCTTAACTTAGTATTGTTAAAATTTATTATCAAATACATTGTATAGTACTGATACATTTATAAGTGTATTATAACTATGAAAATGTGTATTTTATTTCTTACTATGCCAGAATGTAATTTGCTTGTTTACTTTCAATAAATTAACAATTTTTTAAATAATCTTTTATTTTCAATTTTTCAATATGATTGCGCCCCCTCTTAGATCATCCCGGACCACTAGGGGTGCGCGCCCCACAGTTTCAGAAACCCTGGCTTAAATACTTGTGCTGATATAAAAGGACTTGATAGGGTGTCAACTATGACCTTAAAAAGTGCATTTAAAAGTTTGAAAAGGACTGAAAAATATGATAGTGTAAAAAATTTGTTGATCAACAAATAGTTCAACAAAGACTTATGCAACCAAAGAGGTGGCAGCTAAAAATAGAATAAAAGAGCTAATTTAGCAGAACTCTCAAGTTCAATTGGAATTTGCCTTGGTTTATGATTCATGCATAAATAACTTGTTCTAAATATCATTAAGGTATCTAATAGTTAAGCTCAACCTATCCAAACAAAACAGTATAGTTTTGAATTGCGACGATAGAATTAACTCAATTAAATTTCATCGGAAATTCTCATGCACGGAGTGAAAGCATAATTCTACAAATACAATTAAACGCCATACTACAAATCTTTGTCTTATACGATGTGGCCTCAAAATTTTATGTGAGAATAGTACATTTAATGATTTCATCATTTATTTAAAAGTTGGAAATCCATCACAAAAAACCATTAGGCAGTACTAGTGCCCCATTAGCTAAATTAAATTAAAAATATATGTATTAAATATCATTTTATTTGTCGATTTTTTTGTCTCAAGAGGCTTTTTCCTGCCTATTTACTGCCATTCTGGTTTTCGCTAAAGATAATTTAAAACAGTGAAATGTCTGGTCTGTGGACGTTATATTTTATAGTGTTTATTTCTAATGTGTTTGATATTTCAGCATTACTTTATAGCTGAATAAATAAACACTTTCTGTTATACACTTTGAAATCTCTAAGAGAATTTGAATTGCATTGCGTAAAATGTTTCGAAAATGTTAAAATGTAAAAGCCTTTTATTGTCATACATTTTATGAACCGTTAAAAAATAATTTTATATGTATATTACTAAGATATTTTCTTTTCAATTGAGAGACTTCTCCTGAAACTATTCTCAAGGTTCAGCAAATGGGAAATAAAGAAATTCTACTATATATTTTTACAGTACTTACGCTTGACTTATTACAATGCATTCTTTCAAGTGCGGCAAACGGAAATAGTTTATTTTATATTACATTAATTTCTAACTGAAACATTATATATATATATATATATATGATCCTTTGAAACTTTGACTTCTGTTTCGAACATCATTTGTTCCTCTTGCCCCTCTTTCGTGAAACGATTCTCATCAAAGTTTGAAAATTTTACTTAAACACCTTAAACATTTTAATAAAATCTTCTTTAAAAATAGTGTCCGATATTAACAATAATTTGCTTCAGAAAAATAAAATGTTGAAAGCAGTTGTGTGTTTGTTTCAAAAAGGGAGTAAATAATCATTTATAATGAGGTTTAAACTTTAATTATGAATTTGTTGAAGTCTTTTGAGAAGTAATAGTTGTTGTCATTTCAAATTTTTATTTAAAAAATCATTGATGATAAAGATTGCCATTATATGGATATTAAACCTATTTCGTCAAGGTTGAATCGTGATATTTGAGTTCTCTTTTAGAGTAATGCAATGAAATATGTATATTAATTTACAAGCATTATCTTATTTGCAATGCATTCTATTCGTGGCTCTTCAACTAATCCACTTATGGAAACTATTACTCAACTGTGATTTTAGTTTAAAAATCGCTTTCCGAAGAGATGGCTTGATTTTATGCAAATGCAAATACTATTTAAGCCTTGTCGTTTGGGTGTATGAAGGTAATCGGGAAATTTAGGAATAATATAATGTGAAATGCGACTGGGAAGTAGTGCGACCTGAAATTATTAATCACCTAGAATTCACTGGGAATTTTGGAAGGAAATAGCAATGGAGCTGACCGAACTATCGTAGTTCGAGAAGGACTGTTGTAAGGAGATCCGACTTTAGTCATTTTGTATAATCTTATAAGTTAGATTAAGAGTTAGGGCTTAAGATTTCTGTCAATGTTAAGCAATAAAGTTGCAAAGCATTCAAGGTAAAATAGATACTTTTATTTTTCAGTTTAGGTCTGCTTCTTCCCCGAATCCTCTTACACCTGCGACCTTCGGATCGCGACAAATTTAGAATTTTTTTGTGTATTTATTCATATATACCGTAAAAACCGGCGTATAACGCGCACCTATACTTTCAAGCTATTTTTTTTTTTTAAATTTTAGGTATACTCGCTGTAAAAGGTGCACCCCGTTTTTAATGAAGAAATCTGAAACATAAGTATACATTGTTTTTATGTATTGAAGTCATTTATTCGAGATAATATCCCAGACTTTTGAAAAAAATTGTATACTTCTAGAATTACAACTGTTCTTGTTCATAATACCAGTCGTTTCTTTTAAACAAACAGTGTTTAGATGCATCTAGAAGTAAATCTTTTTTTTATGCCCAACCATTTTGTTATTTTTGAAACTATCGTTTTTATACCTGGCATAAAACGCGCACCCTTAATTTTCGATCTTATTTTTTGTGTTCAAAGTGCGCGTTATACACCGGCTTTTACGGTATGTCAAATCTTATTTATTCAGAAAGTATAATTTTATATTAGATTATGTGAAGAGATGCTATACGCAGATTACGAAATTTAAATCATAAGGTTCTAAGTTAGTTAGTCACAATTTAGTAATTTTAATACATTTTCTGTTTAAACACATTGAATTTATATTTCCTGGCTTGTAAAATTTTAGGAATTTCATTTCAAAATCAATTTTAAGCAAATTCAGTCAATGAGAACAAGTTTCTGAAATTGTTATTTAATTTAAAATTATATCTACTTGATCTACGAAATATTGGAAACGTTATTAATGTAATATTATTAGAGTTCTGATATTGAGTGTGTAAAAGCCAAAATATTTTATTTATGCATGGTATGAAAAGATATTCAAATTTAAAATTATTCATAATTTATTCATAACCCAGGAGAAGAAACACGCTCGATTCTAACGTTAGTGGTCTCCCAGGGTGACGGAGTCACCCCAATACTTGTTTCAATTTCTACTATATTAGCTCACACTCTCTATTTATTGATTTATTTTGGTGGAATATTCAATCGTTAATAAAATACATTTTAAAGCGCTCAATTGAGCTGAAATTTTATATACATGATTGTATTGGATGACGGTTCAATAATTTAATAATAATTAATAAAAATTAATTGATTAAAACTAATTATTTAAAGAATTACAAATAGACCCACGTTGGCATCCTTTTTGGCGACTTAGTGACCCTTTTGGCGACTTGTGTCAAAACATGAAAAGATTTTTTTCTCACGTCTTAAAGCATTCAGTTGAACTGAAATTTTATATACATGATTGTTTTGGATGATAATACAATACTTAAATTATAATTAATAAAAATTAATTACCACTTAATGTTGTGATTCTATCCTATGTATATACATATTTATATTAATTGTAACTATTTAATAAAAAGTAGCTAAAATAAAAGTTTTCTTTAATGATCTAAATAGGAATTGACTTAATTTTTTTATATATTTCTTGTTTTTTATATATGTTTATTGTACACGAAAGAAATCGTAATTCTGGTAAATAATTTAGCTAAGAGAAAGTATCCGTGTCTACTTTTAAGGATTTACTACTTTTAAATGCTTCTTTTTTCTTTGAAATTTGAGAAAAAATCCAATCAAACTTAACTAAAATGTTTCAAACGTGCGTAACTTTAATAATGGGCACAGAGTACAGACACTATTCACTAACATCACAGGAATAATATTTGCTGGCAAAACTGTCATATTTTGTTCCTTATTGTAGTTTCATTGTCTTTTGATAATCGAGAAATAGCACGTTGAGCGTTTTGTTGCTTGTGTCTTTTTGAGAGAGTGCAGTGTGGAGTGTGGTACACTTTTGGTTTCATATTTCTTTTTTTTCACGGAGCTTTGAGGCAGCATTGAAAACTTCCCTTTCAACTCAAACGATTCATATTCATCACTTTTCGTTATCATGATTTATATCCATTATTTCATCAGGTTATTCACTTATTTGAGCAGTTTCTACCTTATCCAATACAGATCGCACAGATGCCCCTTTCTTTGTATTCTATTCATTTAAATTTACAAACACTAATGAGTCGTACAACTCAGCAATCAAAACCACTAAGTCGTTCACAAGGGAAAAATGTAGCCCTTACATATAAAATATTTTGGAACAAAAGTGGTCACATGGGGAATTCAGTCACCCCAAGTACATTAAGATTGTAAGAAAACGTTTGTCACTTTCAAAAAAGAGAGAGAGAGAGATGCGACAAATACATTTTCGTTCACATGAAGATTGTCATATAGGTGGATTCTGACAAGATCATTGGTAAGAAATAAACAGTTTTCCCAGAATTAAAGAATTCATGAGCCTGGGGTGACTCTGCCTCGCGTGATCTCTCCTGGGGTATTAATACTAATTATTCAATCAAATTATTCCACCTGAAGTCTTAGAGTTCATAATTACACCCAAAACAACTACTGTCTTTGAACTTTTTCTTTCTAGTTGATGTTGACCACGATAATCGTCTTGCCAACATGGTCTTGAACTCATAGCCTGTGTTTTCATTTCTGTCATGTCTTGGGTTTGAGTTCTGATACCACAAGAAAGAGGATGGCACACTTTAACCTGTCGAAGCTCAAAGTTTTCTCTTTGGTTGAGGTGTGGAAGTCTGGACAGTGGGTGACCGGCTCAGGCTTCATTGCCACTACTCGACCCTGGTTCAAAATTACGAGATTCGTCACCAATAAGTCTCATGTGGCTTCAAAACGCATTGTTAATAAATAATTAATCAATCAATACAAATGTTATTCAAGTTAAAGCTTTATGGTTCCTTTTCAGAAAGACATTCGTCACTGTGGTAGTGAAGTTAAAATGGTCGGGAACTCTTCATATGGGTTTGTAGTGTATGCTCATAATGTTGGATGTTCTTGATCCTTATGCCTTATTGGTTGCTTGCTAGAACCGTCCTATTGCCTTTCATTGGTCGGTAGAAAGGCCATTTGGGCCTTATTGGTTGCTAAAACAGTCCTACACCATTTCGTTGGTTGGAAGAAAATTCTTCTAGTCCTTATTGGTTGCTAGAACAGTCCTACTCCATTTTGTTGGTTGGAAGAAAATTCTTCTGGACCTAATTGGTTGCTAGAACATTCCTATTGCATTTCGTTGGTTGGAAGAAAATTATTCTGGGCTTTATTGGTTGCTAGGACAATCTTATTGTATTTCATTGGTCGGAAGAAATGTCTTCTGGTATTTCTTCTGTCTTCCCAGAATTCCTCTCTGACGAAGGAGATGGACTCTTCAAATTGGGTATTGGTTGTGTTGATGAAATAAAGTTTATTTTTGATAATCATGCTTCTTTACTTTGCCTTCATCACACCAAAGGTTCATTGTGCCGAGTTGTGAGTTTTAGTCCTGGTGCAAAAAAAGTCCCACCGTGTAGAGAGCCTGTGGTACGTTAAATTTTTAGAGGTTCAATATCCTCACTTTGTATGATGTGTAAGTTAAGAAAGTGGGTGCCAGCTCAAGTGTTGTCATCATGATTTGACCATGATTCAATATTACGAGGAGGGGGAGTCTATTAGCTCTCATGTTATTTCAAAGGACGACATTAATAATTAGTAAATGAGGAAAGTTTATGCTTCGAGATTTCACTGTGAAAATTCTTTGACACTTACTTAGCTGTAGTTATTTTGATGTGTTTAATTGAGAAGAACACACCGAGAAACATAACTAATTAAAATACCTATTGTGGCTTGTTTTTAAATTCCAGCATTAATCTGGCTTATAATCACTTTTGTTTATTCTAGAAAAACTGTAGTCGAAGATTGTAACTAGATACTTAATGGCCTTTTAACTTCTGTCGATGCTTTGAAATTTTTTTAAAAAAACTTTGTGATGTTTTTTTGTAATTTTTAATAGTGTGATACATTTAATAGTTACTTTTTCCACTTATGAAAATATTTTCACTAAATTAGACGTTTAATTTATTCATAACTAAGAATATTGCCACCCAGACAGTATGGTGGATATGATCCTCGGCTTGTAATCGAGTGGATTTGGGTTCGAATCCCGAGTAAGCCATGGTTGTATCTTCCTTGGGAAAAGAAATCTAACTTTCGCCTGTAATGGATTCCCATCTCGAATGGAAAACAGCGCATCCCTTATGTTATATGCTGGGATCATTATTTTTAACAAATGTTTATATTCATTTGTTTGTATTGTATGTTTTTGTTCTTCTACTCGCGCGCGTATTCCATATGTATCCCAGAATAAAAACACACGGCAACAACAACTAAAAATATTTCTAGTGGATGAATGCAATTTAGATTACAAGAAATTTGCTTTACTTTTAACCATTTTTGTAAAAATGAAAATCATGTCTGTACTAGAATAATTGAGATAGTATTTTCATGTAAGGTAATTATTAGAAAATGAGCAGCAATTATTAGAATGATAGCATACAGCATTGGATGAAAATGACAACTTTTCAATGTTTTGCTGTACTTTTCCAATATCCCAATTACATTGTATGCATCAAAAAGGCACATCGCATTATATGTATATTTTTCTGTTTTCTGTCCGTATTTACAAAATTTCCATAGAGCTCATGAATTATGTTTCAATTCAATAAAGTATTGGGGTTATCATCATTATTTCAATTTCCTTCTGTAATTGAGGATTCTTGTTGAAGACAGAATATATGTAAAAACAACTCACTTGAGGCTCATTTTACCTAAAGCATCTTGAGTATGACTATTCGGATTATCGATAGCAATGGGTAAGTTAGATGTTGCATATAAATAAGAAAATGGTTATGTAAAAGTATTAGATATCCTCGTGTTGATTGCATGATATTTTTATTCGAGTTATTAGGTTAAATATATTAAGAGTGACACTGCTTTGATATTGTGTACTTTCTATTTTAAAAAAAAGTAAAAATCTGTGTATAAAAACAAATTTGATAACCTATATAAAAAAAAACAATTCCAATAATGTCCATCAATGTTAGGAGCAAAACCATGTTTAAAGGTGGCTTGCAGTACTTCTGCTATTTACAGGATTGGAATATTCTTAGTTACCCACTCAAACCATATGTGTAGGAGTACTGATGCACCCTCATTCTATCTAAGCTGAAAGACCACACGTAGACGTGGTGTGAAAGTATGGAGAATAAGCTCAGTATCGTCCTAGTCACTTTACCGTGGTTCAAAATTATGAGGTTCTGTCGCCAATCGTTTTCCTGTTCATTTGAAGTGTTATGTCAACAAATAACCAAATCAAATCGAGAGTTATTACATTACATTTCACTTAGTAATGTAGTATTTTTAAGGTCTACAAAAGTACTGCATTTTTACTGTAAAAATATGGTTTAATTTCATATGTATAAATTATTAATAAATAGAAAATATTTAAAATTATAATTTAAGGTAAAATTTACTGATAAAATATATTTTAAGTTTAT
This sequence comes from Trichonephila inaurata madagascariensis, assembly GCA_019973955.1. Lineage (NCBI taxonomy): Eukaryota > Metazoa > Arthropoda > Arachnida > Araneae > Nephilidae > Trichonephila > Trichonephila inaurata. Next base: position 685,561 of record BMAV01017814.1, on the reverse strand, counting down.
ATCCTTATGTTCTCAAACAATATAACACATTATTTGAAAATTACGAATACAAATTATCTTCTCATTGTGCATTACATGTATCATCCAAGATAATCATTCATTATAGAAAGGGAAATTTCACAGTTTAAAGTGAGAAATACGTCTTTTGAGATGTTGATATCGTGTTGCAACAAAGATTATCAATTTGTTAAATGAAGCAATACGCTATCATGGAAAACAGAACCCACATTAAATCGAAATTAGCTGTCAGTGAAATTTATGGGTACGTTAACTGTCTGTGAAGAGGTATAATGATGTAAAGTTACATCTGGTAATTATTTAACATAACTCTGGTAGATAATAACACTCTACATACATACATTAGGAATGACAGCTTAAATTTCGAAAGTAATACTATAATTTAGATTGGACAATTTTTTTCAAAAAATATTTTTAGTGCATTTTTAGATTTAACTTTTGTTTGGAGACATCTTTAATAGCCGTATTACAATTTTTATATCTGTAACAATTATTTCTCTTATCATAACTAACAATGCATTTCGAAGCATTCTTGGAAAAATGATTTCATTTTTTTTTTAAATTCAATATACCGTATTTGCTCGAATCTAGGCCACACTATTTTCCCAATGTCCATGCTACTGAAAATCGGGTACGGCTTAGAATCGATGGCAAAACATTTGTTAAATGAGGAAATTTGATTCTCCCCATGTTTAAAAAGTCAAAATGTAACCTTCCACTCTGTCCACTTGCATCGATGACTCAACCTATTCCACAGTTTCTTTCTAGTATTCATTGTATTCTATCGTTGTCTACTCGTATTTAGGAAATTTTTTTGTATATACTCTTTTTTTAATCACCTAAACATCAAAGATATTGGTAATAGTATTGAGATGAGTTCACTATTACACAAGTATGAAAAGGGAAGCAATTTTAAATTAAAAAAAAAAAAGGAAACAGAGCAGCGGCCATTAAAAATTTGACACGGATGAAACAAATATATGTAGATGCCGTAAACAAAATCATATAATGTTAGTTTGTAAGTGTTCAAAAGTCTTTAATAATTATTTTACATTCTTCTATAATACATTTTTTTTTAAAAAAATTGCATAACAAATTCACTAGATGGCACGGAAGACGACACCGTGTGAAAAAAAGGTGACGCCGGCACTAATTCCAAAGTCAGCTGGGGCAATGGGAATGACGAATCCTTTTCGAAACATGATACTGGCGGTTAGATTAATTATAGGTTTATGTATGAATTTGAAAGTGTTCAAAATTGGTAAAATAAATTAATTATCAACTTCTTACTATTTCGCATTAACAAAAATTGTTTTTAAATTTCTGAAGTATAGGAAATTGTTGAACCATTCGCACATTTTTTTTCTATTTTTTCTCAAAAACATGCATAAAATTAGGGGTGCGGCTTAGAATTGATGACAACATTTATTCATAAAATCTTGTTGAGAATTTGAGGTATGGCTTAGAATCGATGGCGGCTTAGATTCTAGTAAATACGGAATGTAAATTTCTTCCAGAAATGGAAATAGAACAGAAAAAAATGCAAATTTTCTTGTTGGCTAAATTTAATTGTAAGAAGCCTTAGGATACTTTTCCAGTATATTTTAATTTGATAACTGTATTGTCACATCCCTTTCTTGATTATTTCCCTTAAATTGTTTATTAAATTAGTTTTATTTCATTTATTTTTTAATTATTTTTGACTAAACTTCCTAATTTGTGGTGAAAATGCGTCACACATTATCATCAAATAAATTTGCACTGCATATAGATACTGACTGGTTCTCAATGTACGATGCAATAGTTTTCAATGCTTTCTAAATTTCTTTTATTGTACAACAATATTGTTACTTTGCTGTACCTTTTCCTCCTTTTTCAAACTCTCCTTTACAACTACTTGCTGCGAAACATAAAAAAATGTCCAAGAGTTTTTTCAAAAGCTCATTGATGTCTTTGTTATTCCCCTCTAGTTTCACGATTCTGATCAGCGATACAATATGGATAGCTATAAGCTTTACAGATGCTGTCGCAATCCTTTCAATCCTCCAGCGTTAGACAAAGCCCTCCGGCTAAAACTGCTTCCAAGCAAAAGTGAGGATCCTCTTGGCAACTTCTTATTACTCAATTTCGGTCTTCTGTCATAGGAAACTGTGTGGATGAGATATTTTCAAAAATCTTCGACGGGAATTTTGTAGTCATTCAGTCACTTCAAAACAACGCTTGAAGAGGGATACGAGTATTATATGGCATTTCTAGGGATTAGAAATATTTTGTTAGTGCATATATTGGAGGGGCAGAGTAGTGTTTGGAGCCAGACATTGGATCTTAATTAAATTAAATTCTCAAAGGAGGTTCTCATATAAGCCTTGGAGAATACATAGGAACACACTGTCTATAAAAAACAAAATGTTGAGTACCAGATTCATCTGAAGCAATTATTTTTAACAGAGAAGAAACAGCTTATATTGATGTCATCAATAAATATGCCCCGCCCCGTATTATACAAACCTTGTTGTTGAACCTCCACAATACATTATCTTTCTTTTCTGTATTTTGTACTTCTGGAGGGCTCATGAAGTTTCTGAATGCTGAACGAGAAGCATCTTAGTTTTATATTCACTTGCATGGGCACAAAAAAACAGCATGATATCTGTCTGGTATCGGTTTGAGGCTTGCTTCTGGTATGGATGAAGTTATCTACTATTTCCGAGTTGTGCGTTCCTTTGCCATGCCTTACAACTCTGTTGATTCAGATCATTCTTTTAAATTTCTCGAACCATCCACGGATTTTCTTTAGCACTGCTATTTCACTTTTTATTATCCTGGCATCATTTTAACTAGGTCAGCTATTATTTCTTTCACTTTCTTAGAAATGTTGCTCTTATTATTAATAATGTCGCATTGCATCCATTGTCATAATCAGAGTCATGAGGATTAACGATTTCCCATTTCTAGATTTGGCGATTAATTCCAGATCTTATTTCTAGATTTCGCGACAAAAAGATTTACAACCCTTAAGCGAAAACGCTAATCGTGAATACACATCCAACAAACAAAAAGTGTTCTTTATATGGGCTTTAACCAGCCCTACATACTCACTTATAGGATGTTAGTGGGTGTATTCCAGATTCTAAAAAATGACGCATTTAAGATTAATTCACCAATGAATATAAATAATAGTTTAAAAAATTAAAAATACATGTTTTATTGTAGATCGAACTAAAAAAATTAAAAAAAAAAAAAAAAACTAAAAAGCACGTTTTTATCGTGAATTGAACTAAAAAGTAAAAAATAATTCGTTTAAAAATAATACTGTTACGAATTTTGTGTAAATAGTGTAAATAAACTGTATTTGACTGTGTAATGCATTTATTTTACTCTATCTTATATTTATTTTATGTTAAAATTGTAATATTCATAAGCAATGCCGTTTCTTACGCTATAGTGGCGATTCAATGAGAACTTGGCGAAATATTGGCGATAGAGCCAAGTTGGCATCATATCTAACGACCAGGTTGGCCGCAAATTTGGGGATTTTGGCGAATTTGGGACCCTCTGGATTCTTCTAGAAAGTAGTGGATCTCTCCACTAATTTGATGCACTATGACGCGTGCGGATTTTTCTGGAAGTTTCCGCCGGGACTATAAATATAGCAGTGCCAGCCGCTACCAGTCAGTCCAGCGATTAGTGAGCATTGTTTTGATTACTGATTGGCTCGTCTGTGCTTGTGAATAATCTTTTACATACGTGTATTTTAAACAATAATAATTGTGTTTGATTGCTATTGAAGGTGGGAAGACCTTCGGAGATTTACTCTGCGAATATTGCTGCTGAATCCTGGATTTAAAGGATTGGAATTTTTCATAATAAATTCGCATCGATCTTGAAGAAATTTTGTTTTCTTTGTGATTGTTTTGCATAAAATCATTATACCCGGATCTACGTAATAATACAAATAAACTGTTTTAATAGAATTGTGGAAAATAAGTAATCACCACAAGCGGCTCTAAGATGCTAGCGGAACAAGTGCTAATTATGGACAAATTTTACAATTGCTCAAACCGAAACTTATCCTCTCCTTGTCTCTCGTTATGTGAACATCGCTCATTAGGCAATTTTTTTTTCTATATTTGTTTTCCTCGGTATGTACATTACGTAATGAAAAGGTAATCGTTGAACCGGATTGCTCTGCATTTGAACTAAGCACTTTATATTTTATTGTAACTTTTTAACGCTTCATATACTACATTTCCTAATTTTTAAAATCTTCAGTTAATATATTTTTTATTATTATTTTTTACTTCTTCAGATGTCATTCTTACTGCTTTTTTTGTGGGTGGGTATCTCCAATTTAATACTAGTCCAACAAATTGCAAAGGGAAAATATTTTTGCACCATTGCCATCAAACTAATTTAACCTCGCATGTTAGTACTAAGACTCTAATCGCTTTTCATTTTTTATTTTCCTTTGAATGCGTACGTATATGTCTGTAGTTTCTTTTTTCTACAAAGAAATGCATAACCCATTATTCAAATCACGGAAATTTTAATTACTTTTCTGTCACTTATTTAATTTTTTATGCTCCAGTACTGGTAATGGAAATGCAATCCATATCAAAATATCAGCATGTAATATCGATCCTTTATCTGAATCTTAATATAAATGCATTGTCACTACAATTTCCTCTTTCGTTATTTTAAAATCCATTATGTGTAATCTTTGGGTCACTTTTGAAACGAAACAAATAAACACCTTTAAAACTTACACATGGAATAATAAATTGTGGATATACATCCTGTGAAAGGTTGTGTTTAATGTTTCAGAAAAGGAACTATGTTGAATTAGCTTTACTCATTAACCTCTTATCTCGTGCTTTCTTAATGATGTAGGAATACCGCTGGCATAAAATATATTTTCCAAAAAATTGATCACACATTTAAAATTATGATTTAGACATTTAAACAAACATTTTTACTGTTATTTCCCCTGGCATAATATTGCTTTATATCCTAAAATATAATTTTTTCATAGGTTTCAATGGCGAGATCAAGAAGATTTTTTTCCTAAGATTTGGTCTTCTTATTAATAATATATTAATTACTAAATATCATTATTTTTTTGTTGCATCATTACGGTTTCTGCAACGTTCACTATATGCAGTAAATGTGTGAGTGAATATTAACGTCGCACTGTTCAGCTACACGAGGGCTTTTGGCGATGGACCTAGTAATTTTTAATCATCGTCAAGTGACGAGGACGACACCTGAGCTTGCATCCCCCTCTCCTAACTACCACATCAACGAGAGGACGCTTGAGCTCTCAACAGATTTAACGTGCATCGCTCCCCTGCATGGCGGATCTTAAGTGGTACTGGACTCGAACTCGTGACAAGGCCAGCCACGATCCGATACCTTGACCACTCGGCTTCAACGGCCTCCTATATGCAGTGAGAGAAGCTGGTGTATTTCATAGTAAAACAGAGATTCAATACTTATTAAATAAGTGTGATTATACTAAAATAAAGGAAGAACAATATACTTAAGATTGTTATAAATTTCTTTAAAAAAATTCTGTTATAAAAATTGAAAATGTGGATAAAATTATATCTTGATGTAAAAAATATATGTATTATATTTTAGAATCTACTTTTTTAATAAAAATTAAGAAAAACAATTCTTATTACAACACTGATGTAATCTAAATGTGTCCGCCAAAAGCCCATGTGTAGCTGAACAGTGGGACGTTAATATTCGTAGTCTAAATTTGTTTTTTTCTTCTTTTTTTTAAAGGTTTTTTAACTTAAAACATATCAACGCGCTTTTATCTATAGTTTACATTTTCTTTTTCAAAAAATTGAGATGGTTTCTTTTAAAATCAGAGAATATATTTATATAGATAGATATATAATATATATATATATATATATATACGTATATATATAATATATATATGTGTGTATATATATATAATATATATTATATAATATATTTGTGTATGTATGTATGTGTGTATATAGTTTAATCTTTATTAATTAGTTATTCGCCTAAAGTACGAAGGAAAAATATAAAGTTCTCGGCCTGACACAGAGATGGCGTTCCAATCAGCTAAATTTTATTCTTCCTGCCTGCGTGCACGTGTTATAAATTCGAATAACAAATTTTAACTTATTCTCTCGAGTAGTTTACTTACACGAATTTTTTTGCAGTACTCGTGTTTTTTTTTAAAATGGATAAACTTGAATATTGTGCGGTCATGACATCCTTCGTTTGGGATGGGTTAACTATTAAGGAGATTCATCCGAAATTGACAAAAGTTTACAGAGATTCTGCTACTTCCATGTCAACCGTTAAAAAGTGGGCAGCTGAATTTAAACGTAGTTGCACGTCCCTTGAAGATGACCCACGTTAAAGGCGGCCAGGAACCACAACGGGCACCATCGAAAGAGTGCATGATATCGTGTTAGATGATAGGTGAGAGAGACAGCTAAGGCTGTGCGGATATCGGAAGAATGGGTGCAAAAACATATGCCAATGGACTAAATTCATGTGACATCATAGTCACATAATAACTCAGTCACGTGTTTTCAGCCAATTAGTTCATAAATTGAAGCGACGTCATAATTATAAATATGATCACACATTTCCAGCCAATGGGCTCAATCCATGTGACATCATAGTCACATGATAGCGAAAGCCACGTTATTCTAGCCAATCAATTCAAAAATCCATGTGACGTCATAGTCACGATGAAAGCTAATCAGTTCATGCGCTCCGGTATTGCCCAGTTTTGCTTTTTGCAGAAACTTTCTCTTAAAAAGTACAGATGTATACAAAATGCATTTTATTTAAAAGTATAAACATAAAATATATTTTTTTTTGTTTAATTTAAAAAAATCTTTTTGTGAAGAATTTTTTCCCCCTAACATTTAAACATCTATAACCAAATATTAAAATTGAAATTTTATCTGAGTTTTACAAATAGAACAACAAGTACAATTAGTTTAATGTTTTTTTTTTTAATTCAATGGAAAACACGTGCTTGTTTTTATCATGTGACTTCATAAATTGAGCCCATTAGTTCATGTGCTTCACTGTTGCCAATTTTTGCTTTTTGCAGAAACTTTCTTTTAGATAGTACATATTAGTCAACGATATAATAATGCACGTAACTAAACAAAATGCACTTAATTTAAAAGTATTCGTACAGTGAAAGCTATTTTTTTTAATTTCGAAAATTGTTTGAAGAGTTTTAACGTGTGAACTCTTTACACAATCATATAAAATTTTAAATGTTATCTAAACTTTACAAGTTGAGCACAACTAGTATGTCCAGTTTTAATCAATGGGAAACACGTGATTACCTTTATCATGTGACCATCATGAATTTAGTCCATTATGTGTGGTGATTTGTCACCATGAATGAGACATAGGTCCACCACTACACTCAAGAAACGAAATAACAATCGAAGCAATAAGTGGAATACGGCGATGGTGCGCGAAAAAAAAGTCATCACAGTTGGCGGAAAGGTCATGGCCATCGTGTTTTGAGATGCGAAAAGTATCCTGTTAAATGATTACCATGAAAATGGCTCTGGAGAATTACAGACTAATATTACTCCAACTTTCTTGGCCAGTTGTTTGCCAAAATTTACGAGAAGAGGGTTGGCTTGAAAAGAAAATATCAACTTCCATCAGAACAAAACACCGGTTCACAATGAGGCAATCATTATTATTTGTGTCTAAATTTACCTTTTATACTTCCATTTATACAATATCATGAATAACATCTTATTTAAAAAGGTTATTAATGACTAGCAAAATCCATAACATTATATGTACAGGATGAAATTATGTTCATTTATATTACTCTATAATTATATAGAAACTTATACATATTATATATTATTATATAAATCTTAATAATTATATATATACAAACTTATACATATATTATATATTATCATATAAATCTTAATAATTATATATATACAAACTTATATATTATAAACACTTATATTACATATGGTTATATCGGAACTTATATATTATATATTATTATATATAAACAATTATATTAATAGTTCTTGATAGAAATCCTATACTGTATACTAATTGCATTAACAAATGTCGAAAATATGATTTATCTGAGAAGTTTTCAGAATTTATAAAGTATTACTTGGATTAAAACTATCTTTTATATAGCACAAAAAAAAATTAAAATATTCTTTTTAACAACATGTTAAAAAGATGTTTACTTTATGCAATCACTCTTGATTTTTCAAAAATTTACATTTGCTCCCGCAAAAATGCTTGAAAAATAATGCCCAGTGAAAGTATGTTGTTAAGTACAAAAATTCTAATATTAAAAATAAATTATGTGTAAAAATGATACGTATAAGTATCTTAACACATCATTAGTCATTTATCATTAATGTATGTTATTCGTTAGTTCAATAAAACACATGTGGCTCCTTTTATATAACGGAAATTTTTCAACAGTTTTTGAAAAACTGTATCAACACAATTTGTTCCACTTCTCTTCATAAAAAAGGCTTAAGCTCTTTTGTAAAAGAATTACTCTCTTTTTTTTCTTAAGGTGCACAAATAAAACAACTGTTAACCTTTAAAGGCAAAATCATTCTATCTTAACACAATTATCATAAAAACGATCATCATTCATCTGTTAGACTAATAAAAGGTGCCTTGGCAATAATACCAAGCCATTTGGGAATTAAAGCAACGAATAATTCTATAACATTATTCTAAATTCTGTTGTTCAATGAGTTTTAAAGCATATTGTTACGAATTTTGTGTATGACTGCTTAAAATAGTGTACATAATTTGCATCTGGATGAGTAATACGTTAATATTACTCTCTCTTGTGTTTATTTTATGCTTAAATTGTAATATTCGCGAACAGCACCGTTACTTGCTTTATAATGGTGTTTCAATAGAAACTTGCCGAAATGTTGACGATAGAACAAAATTGTGATATCATTTTTGGCGACATGACGGCCATGCTGGCGACCCTATGGATGCTTCTAGAAATTGCTGGAAAAATATACTAATATCATGATAAAGGACGTAAGCACAAGATTTTTGAAGAAAATTCCCAGCAGACTATAAATAAGAGCCTCTCGCTGAATATGGATTCGTTGTGTTTTGACTGTTGAAAAATCGACTAACAATTAGGTTTTTACTTCAGCTTTTGAAAAGGACGAGCGAGTGCTTGTGAATTTTCTTTGACATACTTGTGTATTTTTGACAGATAATTGTGTCTGAAAGCTGCAGAAAATGTGAAGACCTTCTTGGATTTATTAAGCGAATTCTAGTGTTGTATCCTGTACTTCAAGGATTGTTTTCTTACGATAAATTTTCATCGCTCCTGAAGGACTGTCTTGCTCTTTAAAACTGTTAATATAAAATCCTGGAATCCCGATCTACGTAACAATATAATATACATATACATCCAATAATGGTAAAGATTTAATACTTTGTAATAATACTGTATATATCTCAGGATTCTTTACGAAAATATTAAATGGCATATATAAAGAATCGACAATAAGCCACTAATAAAATTTCGATACTAATGAGGCGAGATCAATCTGTTCCAAGTATAATATTCAGTGATCAATAACTGAACAGTATTTTAAAAATTCCTTACATTTACTACATATTTTTTCTAATTCCTACTATTAGCTCGCACTGTCTATATATTTATTTATTTATATATTTGTATATTTATTTATTTATCTTGGTGGAATTTTCAATCGTTAATAAAATACATTTTAAAGCGCTGAATTGAGCTGAAATTTTATATACAGGATCATTTTGGATGACAATACAATAATTTAATTATAATTAATAAAATTAATTGATTAAAACTAATTATTTAAAGAATTACAAATACAGCCACGTTGGCGACCATTTTGGCGACTTGTGTCAAAACTTGAAAAGGTTTTTTTCACATGTTTTAAAGCATTCAGTTGGACTGAAATTAAAAGGACAATACGATATTTTAATGATAATTAAAAAAACTATTTAACACTTAATGTTGTGATTCTGTGTCCTATGTTATACATATTTATATTAATTGTAACTATTTAATAAAAAGTAGCTAAAATAAAAATTTTCGTTGTTGATCTAAGTAGGAATTGACTTAAAAACTATTTTTTTATATTACTTGTTTTTTTCCTTTTGAGCATCATGGAAAAATTTCGTTTGCTTTCAATGCTCCATTTTGAAACCATTTTATCTTATTTATGTCCTATATGTTTTTTTTTATAAAAACTAAAACTGTCAAAGGTAAAAATCAATATGCAATATTATTTTCAAGAGCTTGATACCTCATAAAAGTGAGAAACAAAAATCTCCTTTATTATTATTGATACCTATTTTCTCTGTAATTCTGTACAAAATCAGTATCCTAGTTCTAGAAGGCATACCAGTAAAGATTAGATATATGTTCAGTCGGAATAGATATTTGTAATTCATTAAAATTTGAATGAGTGCTTGTGTAGAGAGAGATTTTCGCAACCCAGAGTTTACAGGTGTAGTTTAAAAGACCGAATCAGCAAGCGTTGTTCTAAAAAACAATCACTTTTATTTCAGTTCAATACATTTATGATCAACCGGGGAGCATAATACGAGGGATCAATCAATTTATATCACACTCGTAAGCACTTAAGATAAATAATTAAAGACATTTCTGAGTTTGGTCCGACAAAAGAACACTCATCTGATCTCTCTTGGTTTGACTATAACTCAGCCTAAACTTTTTCTCTCTTGCACCATGGTTTCTGAAAGTCAACTTTCTAATGTCACTTTAATAATAGCGTAATGACTAACTCTAACACACCTATTACCAGGGTATAAATAGCATAAAATCAAGTTCTCTCCTTGGAAGGTGGTTTTAAACTCAAACAACAGTTCAAGAAGAATTTCCCCGAGAAAATTAAGAGAAGGAAGCGGATAGATCCCCTCACAAGGTGCCGAGTGACTGAGTGACTATTAACGTCGCACTGTTCAGCTACACGAGGGCTTTTGGCGACGGACCACGTAATTTTGAGCCACTGTCAAGTGACGTGGACGACACCTGAGCTGTCACCCCCCTCTCCTAACTACCACACCAACGGGAGGACGTTTGTGCTCTCGACAAATTTAACGTGCATCAATCCCCCACACGATGGTTTATTAGTGGTACCACAAGGTGTTCAAAAAGAAACTTCAGAAAATGACAATTTGATACGTGTCCAAACCAAAATTTATTGGTAGGGGGGTGGTTGATCCCGCTGCTAACGAAACGCAACCATCTCTGCAACCAATAGCAAGCGGACTGCCTCTCTAGGGTCTTTTACAGTAACCTTTTTGGCACATTAACGCTCTTGACGAATCTGAGATGGTCAACAGTGCTGCAATGGAATGGTATACATTGTTAACAAACCATAATAAACCTCAAAATATTAAAAAAATGCATAAATTGATTTTTTTTAAAAGATTTCACTTAGAGGTTAAGAAATTTCAAATTTTTTATATTTGCTTAACTTTAAACGAAAAACAAAGACAAAAAAAAATGAACGTCTATCGTTTTCTAAATTCCTTTCAAATTAGAATCTAAAAATGTAAGTCTTAAATCACAAGTATTTCAAATTCCTTTCAAAATATTATCCAAAATCTAGATCTTGATATCTCCCTTTATGGAGACTCGAGAGACACCATATTAAAATTTAAACAAAAGAATTCTATTTCATCTTGTTAGTCACTTAATGAATCCATACCCGAATAGCGAAAAACATCTTTATGATCGCATTTACGCTCTTCAATGTTTCCTCGAAAGCTGATACATTTAGACTTACGTCACTCCCTCGCTCATCCGTTGCACATGTGGTGCAGACGGCCCGGTTATTAAATGGTCTTTTGGAAATCATGTTTCAACTTGAGGCCGTTGACAAGCACATTTTATGACAGCCATTATCGTAACTTGGTGCAGAAATGCCTGACGGTGACTGAAAAGTTTCCTCGATCGATGGCGAAATCCCCCCGTCCTCATTCTGAAATATTAAATTTCCAGTTCTCGTCCCCATTATTTCCCTAGAACAGACAGAGTAACTTAGTTTAGTTACATTGATAAGTGAGGCTTGAGGAAATCCATTAAAGGCTTCAAGCGAAAGTGCGAGTAATGGAAGGAAAATTGAATTGGGGGACGCATGAGAGAATTATTGTCTGTTTTGCCTCGTTAAGTTGTGTGTTTTTGTTCTGCAACGTTTTTGATCTTAGTTTTGGTGGAGTGAAAAAAAAAATTGAATCGCTTTGAATGGGACAGTTGCTCAGATATAAAGTAAACGCGTTGGTTTTTCTTTTTTTTTTCTCGAGGAATTTTGATATTAACCCGCGATCACTCGCGCGGGGTGTTCTGTACATCCCAGCAACAAGAAAATCCTCCCAGGTATTCTAAAAAGAATGCGCAGAACCACGATTTTTTCTGTAGCTCCACATTTTAGGTCATTGAACCTACAGGCCTGATGCAATCCCTCTATTTTGAACGATTGGAATGTAATGACCTTCAAAAGTTTATCTGGGGGGCTGAGAACTCCCGCGAGAAGTTGAGCATATGTATACAGTCTGCTCTGAATGTTTGGAAAATGATTAAAATATTATTTTTCTACTTTCTGCTATCATTATCTCATTAATTAAAAAGTATATTTATTACTGGTATATACGTTTTATATACTGGTTTATAAAAAATTATAAAATTATGCGTTTTAAAATGAAAATTTTGTATGTTAAGTTTAAATTCATGTTATTCTCATTTATACGCATTTTGTATAATACAAAAGACATTTTGCACTTTATAAATGTGTATCATAATGACTTAATTTTATTTTCATATTTAAATACACGTGTTAAAAGTTTGGGGTGTTCTCTACACCCCACGAGTAACGACAGTAGCAAAAAAACGCGCGAGTGACCGCGGGTTAATATTCCCTAAAAATGTCTTCTTTGTTCGAAAACAGCTAAAGGTCTTTTTTCGTGAACCTAATAATCAAAACAGGGCAGTAGAGGAGAAACGCTTCCCTTTTCATGAGATTTTTTTTATGTGTATATGTATTCCACATATCGATACGTAATGCACGATTACAAAGGGAGAAAATGCATTAAAAATTGAAATTATAAGAATACTACATGGGATGATCAGAGAAGAAGGTTACAAGCCGCTGCATTTGAAAAATACATATTGTGGAGAAATTTTGTTTCACCAGAGTGGAGACAAATGGAGCTACTTGCCATACAGCTAGTTTGCGGGTAGCTAGTGAAAGCTCTCAGACACTTCAGGACGATTGAAATGATAAGATGCTTAGGAAATTGGTCTCTTTTGGAAGTGGGAGCCCTGATTCGATTTTTATGGGCAATGAATGTGTCCGCATCTGCCATTCACAGTCAAATCGTTGAAGTTTATGGTAAGGAATTAGCAGACAACATATAGCAAAATGGTGTCACTCTTTTCAATCAGGCAGACAGGATTTCGGGAACCGCAATATGGCAGGGAGAGCCGGCCAAGTCCTACAACAACACGAATTGAAGAAATTACTCAAACTGCTCGCCGGATAACTGAGTGTTATCTCATCAGCGCTGGGACTGAGCTATGGTAGCGTGCGGCATATCGTTTCTGATGTGCTGTGAAAACATTCACCGAGACATGGCTCAATGGGCAGAGAACTGATTTCTACCAAGACAGGTTTTAAGGTAACTGGGACTGAGCTATGGTAGCGTGCAGCATATCGTTTCTGATGTGCTGCAATATTCAAAATCAGTGCTGTGAACATTTTGTGCCGCCGAGACCTGACTCCTGATTTCTACAAGACGGGTTAAGCAAGTTGGTTGTGCGTTCACATAAATGCCTCAATAGATTTGGTGATTAAGACAAAATGTGACAGAACACGTATATCCCTCTTAATTTCCTTTTGCGTTTTCTATCTATTGTTAGTAAATATTTCTTTATTCGACTTGTAACTTTTTTTTCTGATCACCCCTCGTGCATAAAAGTTGTCTTGATCAGGAGGTCGCGGGTGTGGGAAGATTCGAAGAAGCAGAAATGATCTTAGAACAACTAATTTCAGTCAGTCAGCCTTCCCCGCTTTACAATGTGCACTTTTATAACTTAACTTTGTGGGAGCAATAAGAAATCTTAACCCGAAATCAGATAACTAAATTATCGAAACTACTTATCTTGATTAAAGTCCCTTGAATAATTCTTTTTGAAGTCTGATAGTCTGGTCATCTCCAAGTTTGGTTACTTAATCACACACTTCCTGACGACTTCTTCAAACTTTAATCTTAAGATGCGCGACCACCAGTCGCTATCTGTTAACCCTTAAAATTCAGCTTAACGATCAACGCTTAAACATTATATCGTATAATCAACGACTGACATTTAAATAGTATAACTACATTTCCATAAATCAAGTCATCTGTACATAAAGCAGTTTTTATACTAAAATCACAATTAAAGAATATTTTCCGACTACGTTCGGAACCGTGATTTTATAAAAGGGCATAAATGGATAATTTTCGTGAAATTCAGTGTCACTTAGATTAGAATACATGTATAAAATTGTTTTAAGGACCTTTTGACAAAAAAAAATTATTTAAATACAATATTTTGGCAAAAAATTTACTTAGAATAACCTTTTTTCAAAATGTTCTCCTTTTATAAAAGATGCTTCTAAAATAATAATATTGTGTGTGTGCGCGCTTACATAAAGTAAAGACTTCTCCAGAGAGTCTGAACTATTTTTTTTTTTTTTTTGAAAAATTCACATTATGTTCAGAGTTACAACCATTTGAAATAATGATCAGCGTTTTTTCCTTAAAATTTCTCCCCTCGGTTGACGCAAAACATGGATAAACCCACTTCCAAGTTATATATTTCAAAAACTCTAGTTGAGACTCTGTACAGAGGTCTGAGCTATATGCAGGCAAAACTTTATTATATTAGAAGCATTTTTCACAAAAGGAGAATATTTTGAAAATGGGTCATTCAGTGTTCATTTTTTGTCAAAATATTGTACTTAAAAATTTTTTTTATTGTTATAATATTCTTAAAACAATTTTATATACATTTTCTAATCTAAGTGATACTAAATATCATAAATATTATCCATTTATACGCTTTTGCAAAATCACGGTTCCGAAAGTAGTCGGATACCATAAAAGCATTGCCGAAGCGGAATTGTTTGCATTAGAATGATCCTGAATCCCTGTTATCATCATATTTGGCTATTATCATACGTGACAGTTAATACAAAATATATAATTAACCTTATTTACTCGAATCTAAGCCACCATTAATTCTAAGCTGCACCCTAAATTCTCAAATTATTTTGTGAAAAAATGTTATCATTGATTGTAAGCCGCCCACCAAATATTAAGTTCTCTATATGTTTTTGAGGAAAAAAAAACAAAATATTGTGTAAAAGGTTCATCAATATCCGATACTTGAGAAAATTTTTAAAAAAAATTAATGAGAAATAATAAGAAATTAATAAAATTAATTAATTTTACCACTATTGAAAGTTTTCAAATAAATTTGTGAACCTATAATTATTCTAACCGTCAGTATCATGTTTCGAAAAGGATTCGTCCATCCCATTGTCACAGCTGACTTTGGAATTTGTGCCGTCGTCACATTTTTCCTACACGGTGTCGTCTTCCGTGCCATTCAATGAATTTGTTATGCAACATTTGTATTATAGAAGAATGTGGACTGTTGAATACTTGTAAGTAAAAGTTATATCATTTTGTTTACGCTATTGACGTATATTTGTTTCATCTGTCTGAAATTTTCAGTGGCCGCTGCTCTGTTTCCGTGTTTTTTCTACACATGTTCATACTTGCGTCATAGAAAATCGTTTTGATGCTATTACCGATATCTTTGAGGTTGAGGTAATTAAAAGAAAGCGTATACAAATAAAGGATCTTAAATATGAGCAGACAACGATGTTTAGGACAGACTGAAAACTGTAGGTAAACTGTGGAATGGGATAAGTCATCGATGCAAGTGGCCAGAATGGACAGTTAAATCTTTCCTTTTTAAAGGGGTGGAAATTCAATTTCCCCCATTCAACAAATGTTTCTCTTTCGACTCTAAGCCGCACCCGATTTTTAATAGCATTAACACTGGAAAAATAGTGTGGCTTAGATTGAAATAAAGTAATTACTTTTAGTACCAAAATGCATGTAGCGTAAGATTTTCTTGCCATAGAAAAATGAATGCATTCCTTAGAACAAAAAAAAACTATAAATTCTTCTTTATGGGATTTATAAAATTATTTTTTCAATTTGTATATTAATTTTAAAAAAAAACTGGAAACGAAAAATACACATAAGAATACACGAATGTCTTTCTTTTATAAGAATTTGTGTGTAAACATTGCATGAAAGAATTGCGGTTTTGATTCGGTTGTTTAATGTTTAAATTTAGCAAATTAAAATCACAACAATCAAGCACGTACTTTGAAAACAATAAAAGCAGTTCACACAAGTGTATAAAATCTCAAGTAATCCGAAAGCGTAAAAAGAACATAGCCAGATTCAATAGCTAAAAAATACATTAATAATCAATTCATTTCACTTCAAGGAAATGTGGCATTCTCTGTTGATAGTTTTGAGATTTAAATATGTATAAAATTCTAATAGAAGCTGACTGAATAAAATTTGATCAATTAAGTGTTAATTTTAACAGAACCCATATACAAAAATAAATGCATCCACATACATAATGACATACTTTTCTAAGCACGGAATATATCGATTGCTATTTTAAATAACAAATATTCATTGGTAAATGTTTTAATCGCTTTTCTTATTATGTCTCTGCACGACGAAAGCTTAGAAACTCAATAAATAGCTTTGCAGCTTATTTTATAATGACGATCTTAGAAGTCACATTTTGATTCAGAAGAAATAATTAACATTTAAATGATTGTAGTAATTTTGTCATTACCTTTTCACATTTCTTAAGGAATAATGTATGTAATGTTCGCTGGAAACTGTTTCTCGTTTGAATGTCTAGAAAAATAGAACTGTTTTGCGTTAACTGAAAGATTTAAAGCGCTGTTTGTGGGGCAGTTTAATATTTTACTGCACACTCTATAGCCATGTTAATGAGTTTTCTAATGTTTTACTAATCTTAATGGGAAGTTTAACTTTTTTCTACCGTGCTTATAATCGTTGTCATTAATCTTCAAAGAAGTCTGTCGTGGAGATTGAATGAACCACGCTAGTCGCAATCACGCTTAAATAGCATAGATGTTAAATAGGCAATGCAGCATTTAGACGCAGCATTTAAAAGAACTCGTATTACTTGCTAGTTTTTACCGAAAATCTCTACATTCAAATATGAAACGAAATACAGATGTTTTTTTTTTAATGTATCTCTTAATGTAACTAGTATCTTTTCTGTGATACGTTAATTGTTAGAGTTTTGAGAACTGTAAGTTATATTTTTTTAGCATTTTAAACAGAGAATTTATTAATTTCTAAGTTACTGTTTGAACTGTAATTGCGTAAATTTTTGCTACTTACAGTAATAAGAAACTGTTTCTGAAACATGAATATATTTTAGTTTAAATGTGTTCTAACCATTCTCTTTTTTCTGTTTTTTTTTTATTTTTCTATAATTTGTTTAATTGTTTGGTCTTGAGGGTGATGAATGGCTGCGGTAGGCTGCTCGCCCCTGAACGTCTAGAAAAAATAGAACTATTTTGCGTTGACTCGTTTTCGCGTTATGGTTTCAAACTCGTATTTGGCGTTTCATGAGTTCGAGCCAGTGGTGTATGGCGTAAAGTACACCTCTGCATTGCAGAGTGGCCATGACTCTAGAGGGCCCAAAACCTGATTGACGCCTTTTACATATTTAACCAATTTATAAAATATTAAAGGCAAAACCTGACTTTTAAGGGGGGGGGGGGGCTAATATTTTCCGTTGCACCACTGGTTTGAGCACTAGAGCCATTAAATAGCCACCGTAAAAAGGGGCTGATCTATCGAGGCTCAAAATACTTCCGTTGGCGTGGCAATTTGGAGAGGAAGTTGCCAGCTCACGTATCGTCCTCGTCAATTGTATGGGGTTCAAAATTATGAGATCCGTCGCCAATAGCCCTCGTTTTGCCTTATAGTATAACGTTAATAGACACTTTCTCACTCTGAAGTAATAAATGCTATTTAGTTTTTAACAAACGTTATTAAATCTCTAAAGAAATGATTTTTCCAGATTAATTAAAAATGAGCCTCTAATACACCTTTTAAACATTTTTTTTTTTGTTTTTATAAAAATTTTAATATTCGCGGGGGTTTTTTTTCAAATTTTTCTTTCGTGATATTCGCAAATAAAAGAAATGCTTTTAAACACTTAAAAATATTCATTTATAAGAGAATTTATTTAAAAATTGATTTCCCTTAAAAAAAAAATAGTATCGGAGAGATTCTATGCATAATTTCGAAAGTAATTTACTTCTTTGTATTTTAAATTACAACAACATTTAAAAAAGTGAATGACTGAATGTTAAGTAAGAAGCATCATAGAGATCTGCATACAAAAAAATATTTTACTATTTTCACTATACTATATAAAACGTTTCCAGACATACAAATATGCAGCAGTTACATTAAATTTAATTATGGAATCCTTTTTTAATTACAGGGTGATTATAATGGAAGTTTCACTTTCAAAATGCTGTAAAAAAGAACCACTGGTCATATTGACCTCAGTTTCAAATGAAAATACTTGAAGAAAAAGGAAACGGTATGGCAAAAGAAAACAGTTTCAGTGTATCAATAGCAATATTGTTAACTGCAAGCGGGTAAAGATAGTGGATTTAAATACTTGTGTCATTTTAAATCGAATTACGACGGCTTTGGCAAGAGTTGCACATTAAACTAATTCTACTGATCAATATGCATAATTGTTTTGGTTTTTTGACGGAATTCCAAAATGACTCCCAAGTTATTCAACAGTTGTGTCATTGTTAGTAAAACACCCATCCACCTTTATTAAGTCTTACCTCATTGGAGTGGAAATCTAGTTCTATACTGATTCTATCAGTTTGGTGTCTATTAACTTTTTCTTATGTCATACCCTTTTTCTCTCCTTCAAGTACATTCAGTTCAAATTTGAAGTCTTTCTGACTAGTGGTTCTCTTTTTACAGCATTGGGAAAGTGGGACTTAAATTATAATCACCCTATATATCTGCTATTTTATGTCATCAACTACATGATAGTATTTGCTTGAAATTTGCACAAGTTAATTTTCACAAGTTTTGAATGTTGAATTATTATATTTTAATCTGTTATGTACACCGTAAAATACGGCGTATAACGCGTATTCTTAACACAAAAAAATAAGATTGAAATTTATGGGTGTGCGTTATACGCCCGGTATAAAAACGAGAGCTTTAAAAATAAAAAAAAAGATGAGCATAAAAAGGAAAATTATACTTCTACATATATCGGAATATTGTTATTTAAAAGAAATGACATTCCTTATGAACTTAAATGATTGTAGCTCTATAAGTATACTATTTTTTTTTCTAAAGCTTGGAATTATACCTAGAATAAACGACTGCAAAATATAAGAGTATTGCCTATGCACATTTCAGGATTCTTCATAAAAAAATGGGGTGTGCATTCTACGGCGAATGTACCTAAAAATTAAAAAATGCAGTTTGAAAGTATAGATACGCGTTATATGCCAGATTTTATGGTGCATATATACCTACACAATAAATTTGCTCCGTTTAATACTACTGCACATTCTTTTTTTAAAACTTAAAAAACGTCCGCAGAGCACCTTAGTTTCATTTAAAGCTTATGAAATGTGTTTAAAAAACTATGCGTGTGTGAGGCACTTCAAATAAATAAATTCAAACAATTTTTATGTTGAAAGATAATAACACAAAAGGTGGCGTCTTGTGTTGTTGACGTTTAAAATGCTCAAACCAACTTTGTTAATTTATTTAAATGTACTTTACGATGTAAAAGAAACAAAATAACCTTAAGTCATACGCACAAAAAACAATTGCTTTTAATTTTCCTGAAACTCCGAATTAATTAATGGGGTCCTTTTTTGCCTTTTTGTCATCTTGCTTTCATTTGAATCTGTTCAACATTCTAGTTGTGTTAAAAACGAAATATTAACTTGCCGGTGCCTTAGTTTTATCTTTCAGTTGCAACTCTGTGTATGCTTATATAATTAATCTAGTTAAGGAAAAATTAATTACAAGAGGGGGAAAGTAACGCAATTAAAATGAAATGATTCATTAAGGCTTCTTTACTAGTAAAACTATGTGTGTGTACCTCACATAATTATAAGCAGTTTTGCAATGTGTTGCGCCAAAATTTCTATGGGACTGGAAGAGTATACAAACGTTTAATCATGTTTAAACAAGGCTAAATCTGAGAAGCGCTTTGTGAACTTTGTTAATTATTTGAAAAACAATTATTTTTTTCATTTCCTTTTAAATTAATAATGAGACACAAAAAATGCAATATTTTTATAAATTAAAACTGACACTAAATTCTGAATTTTTTTAAGTACATTTATAGTTTTCTGTAGTTTTTTCAGCTTATTCATAAATTTGTTATTCGTATTATAAATTAACTATACCGAATCCTTATACTTTTTATTAGAAGCACTTGTCTTTGTAAATATGAGTTTTAAAAATATTTTCCTAAATAATATTTTTTCATTAGAGGTGCATTTAAATTTCGTTGCACTACTGTATTTAATTGCATAATTCATTAATTAATACTGGATACTTATGAAGAAAATATTTCGGTTTTTGTAAAATAAAGTTGTTATTCTTTTATGTAATTTATTTGTGTTCAGCGTGCATTTAATGAATAGTATTTAATACATGCCGCATTCGAAGAGTAAAGTAATTTGTTTTACACTAGTAAAGAAATCCTTTTTTCTTTTTTGGACGGATGAATCTATAAAATAAAACTCATCAACCTTTATTGAGAGCTTAAACAATACAAAATGAAACAAATAGTTTATGTCAATTATTTTAAAAGACAACATATACAGAATTTTAAAGTAATTTTCAGGGAATTTTTAAAAAAAAACGCCTTTTCGATGATGTATTAGAAAAACAATCATAATTCTGCTACCATAAAACAAACGAATAAATGCAGATATGTTCCTAAATAGTCCATGGCGTCATGTGACAAAATATGCACGAAAACTATGGAGTTTTGTTTAAGCGTGCACTTGCTAACAGATTATATAGTTTAAATTAATATAGATAATTAAAGATATTTCCGGAAATAATTTGCTACTTAATCTGCTAATCTCATATTGCATAAAAGATTATAGCTTATTTTTAATGTGCGTTAAGTTCAATTTTTTATTACCCATTGCAAGCTGGTTTTGAATGTGTATCAAAAACCTAATTTGGATATACTATATGATACAAAAAAATTTATAATTGTTTATAGTTGCAACTTCATAAAATTTTAATTATACAGTCTATATAAGTATTGAAATAAAACATTTTAAATAAGAAATAAAGTTTTTGTACAAGCAAATGGTTGATGTATTTTATTGTAAAATATATTATTAATTGTGATGATATATGATATTATTGAATACAAAATCAGGCCTGTGGTTTGAAATATTGTTAATACAGCAATTAATCTTTCTTAATGAATATTAAATGTGATTGCGAACACAGTGTGTATACAATTTATCATGAGTGTATAATTATTAACGAGAATTATATTTATAGTTCCTTATTAGCAGAATTCTGTAAAATATTTTGATTGTGAAAATAAATTTTGACAGTTTTATAAGCTTTTCTTTTATACTCTTTCTTTGGATATGATTATTATCAACAATCAGAGTTCGATTATTTTTATTTGTTGCAAATTTTGCAAATCATAAAATCTTTTTCGATGTCTGAATTAATTAATGTAGCATGACATATGTCAGAATTCTTAATCATATGTATTTTAAGGAAGATATGTTACAAATTACTAATAAATAAAATCATGATGGAAATTCAAATCCGTTCTTGACTTGCCAGTCTTCCGAATTATCATTTATTCTACCTTCTCTTGAAAAAGAAATGTTCAATGTAATTACTTTGGACCAGATTAAATCTGAAATGCAACAAGATATTTCAATCAATTTAAAACTAACTAATTAATCAGAACAAGATATTTTAGCTTTTATCTGTTGACTAGCAAGATGGGATTTCGTGTTATCAAAGAAGGAATGCTATCAACTTTCTGGAACCTTATAAATGTGAAAAGAACATTGTTCTTTGCTTTTGCTAAGACGACAGGAGATTCTTGTCTAATAGGATGGGGGTTGTATAAAAAAAATACGTATTTTTGAATATTGGCTTATAAAAATAATATTCTTTAATAAATAGAAACTTTACAAAATTAAAATTTTATGTAAATGTAGCCGTACTTTTGGCAAATATGCTTAGAATGCCTTTAATTTAAAATTCAAACTTGTTATTATTCTCTACTACTGATTAGATCAGTAATATCATAAACATTTGGTTTAAATTTTGTAGCAATTTGTCTACTGTACAAATATATACAAGGTCTGACACAAAAAATCGAGACCGGTCAATAAATCAGTCCTCCGTGAGATTATCATCTTCAAAGTAGCACCCTTCGCCATTCACACACTTCTGCATTCAGTGCTGCCATTGCTTTTAGCAGTTCTGGAAAGAGGTTTTTGGAGAACCTTTCAGGAGATTCTCCGTCCTTGCCTGGACCTCTTTAACTGAGGGTAAAATGGGTTAACTTTTTAAACAAGATTTAACTGTAAGAAATAAAAAAAAGTTGCAAGGGGCCAAATCAGAAACTGCTAGATAGATAGGGCCGTGTGAGCGAGTGCATTGTCTTCGTGCAACTGCCATCCATCACTACCCAATTCTGGCCTTTTCTTCCTAATTTTTTTTACAAAGTCTTCTTAGTTCTTCGATGTAGTAGACCATTGATGTGGTTGAGAACCTACTCATATCACAAATTTTGGCAATATTTTGGTATGTAATCACTTACTTTGTATGCCCCTCACGTTAAGTGCACAAGACAAAGTTTCATCTCCATAAGCCTTGGTTAAAATTTGAAATGTTTTCGTGGCTGGTTTCTTAAGTTTCACAAGAAACTTGATGTTGATTCAACATTTACCGAGCAGAATGCTTTCAACCTGTTCACTTACTGACACAGGGCTCCCAACTGGCGTGATAGAATCGAGTGAAACTGGCCACATGGATAGAGGAGGTGCGTGCGATGTCGCCTCCAAAACAGTTGGAGGCAACGCCACTCTTTTTTCGAGCTACACACTTAGTCTCGTTTTTTGTGTGTGTCACACCTCGTTTTTATCAAATATGTCTGGAATGGAGTCTGATATATTCAGGAAAATAATTCATTTCTTTTAATAAAGAATCAGGTAACCTTCTGTTACGAGTGACAATTGAGATATCTTATTCCTGCGATTGAACACTAATTACGAAAAATAATGTTGCATTTTAGTTATTGAGGAAACGAGTTAAACATCACAATACAGCAGCCTTTCAACCAAAAGAATATATATTGTTTATTGTTTATGTTATTATTGTTATGCAGAAAGAGAGAATTGATAGCTGATGTCTTGCGATACGAACATAGACAACGCTCTTGTCTTGGTGGTAAATATGTAATTGGTGCATTAGTTCTACGATTTTAACTAATCGCATCCATTTTTATGCCAAAAATATTCTTGAAAAGTTTATTGCATGCGCCAGTTGAATCGCAAATGTATTTTGCGTTTTTACTTCTTCAAATCGATAATCGTAGTAAAATACCGCGATATACAGCCAATAGTGGAAACTTATTCCCGCGCATGTACCAAAACAGTAATAATGGTGATTGTCGACATCTTTTGAATTGACTACTTCTTTTTATTTGGGGAAGTTGGTTGAAGGAATAATACATAAGTACTCATTTTGATTAATCTTATACAGCCGATTGTCTGTGATGGAAGATTAGAACGGGGCATCCTCCTATCCGAAATCGAGTATCTTAGCCACTATGCCAAAACGATCGTCATCGCATGGAGGCTGTTACTGGTCTATATAGGTATCCCGCCGCCACACTGTCCCCTTTCCAGTGATTCGGCGAATAGGAGAACGAACGATACCATATTCGTAGCGAGCGTGTGAGCAGTTGCGTCACTTTGAGTGCAACAGCTTTATGGGTTGTGTCATCCGTGCGTGATGGCTTGTGGGTTGCGTCATCATGTGTGATGGCTTGAATACGTCATGTTTTTGTCGGCTTGGTTTAATTGGTGGTGCATAGATGGCACCATGACTGCTGCGGTTCTCTTTGCACGGTCAGGGTCAGCAATGAAGGAAGATTAGAACTGGGTACGTTCCGATCCAAAAATGAGTACTTTAGCCACCATGCCAAAATGATCGTCTTCTCACAGAGGCTAGTACTGGTTTATATAGATATCACACCGCCACATATGTATCAATTAAACCGCAAATGATTCGTTTTGCGTTTTTTCTTAGTCATATAAGATAAAGATAATCGATTTGTTTTATCTTTAAAAAAAGGGACACGAAACTTGTTATTTATTGAGTGTTTAGTTTTCAATGATACAAAAAGGCAACTGAAAACTGATTCTGCTACATCAAAATCCTTTTGTGGTATACATTTCTCGACACAATATTTCTGTAATTAAATCACAATAACCAAGGGAATATATATATATATATAGCCTACCAATATATAATTGGTTATTCTTAATACAACTTTGGATTCCATCAACTAAACGTATATTCAGTCTAAAGAAAGAATAAAAAATAAATTTGGGGATTGAAAAAAGTTAGTGATACCATTCGAACTCAAAGTTGTGCTTGGACTGCCCAAGAATGACCAAAACTACCGAATGAATCTGAAACGAATCATCTCGCTTTTAATCCAAGTGAAAAGAAAATCACTTCACTTCACTTCATTCTCTTTGGCGTTTGATTTATTTGTTTGTTTTTTCTTTCAACTGAGCCTTAAAAGACAGATCTATTGCCGTCATAAAAATCGAACTTCTTTTCCGTTCACTTCTTTTGTGAAAGGTCCTCAGTGGATATCGAGATGCCAGTTTAAGCGGATTAAATTTACGGCGACCTTAGAGTGTGTGGAATGGATTTGGTCCAGAGTGCTAAAAAGTTATCTTTCTACTGAATCAAATACTGAAAAGTAATCCAGAGTTTCAATTGAAATGTTCTAAATCTCCACGAAAATGCATCTCCACACACACATACATATATATATATAGTTTTATTTTTTTTCTCACGCCCTAGTTTCTGGTCCACAAACTTGATCAATAAAAATAAACTCTATCTGGCTTATTTGGTTCTTTTTTTAGCCCTCTATTTGCGCTCAAACTAATTGAGAGAAAATTTAGTGTTTTTAGCGGAATTTATTTCCGGGATATAAAATGAAAATTGTAATTATAAGTAACTGATTGGAATATTTGGAAAGGATGACTTATCGTTTGGAAGAAATTAATTTTTCGAATAAAAGTTATTTTATGAATTCGAACTTTTCACACTCAATAAAGAAATAAAATGCATATGTAATTGCTTATAGCAACACTTCAAATTATGTAATTCGAAATGTTTATTGAAAAATTAATTTATAGCTTGATGAATTGGTGTTTTTTCTTTTTAATTATTATGCGCAGATTTTAGAAAAATTTAAAATCGCAAATTAGAATATATCACGTATACTATAGTTTATTTCCTATTGAATCGTTTACAAATAATACTGATTTTTCATTTTTTTTAGAATCAAATATTCGAATGTGACATATAAGAGTTATGTGTCGAATAAATGTATGTATTATTGTAAAGGCAGTTAATTTCTTAGAAAAGAGTTCCAAAAAATTTATTTTTATCCTTTTAAACTGAAGTCGATTAAAAAAGTCTATTCATGATTTCAAAAGAAAGGAATTCTTGTAAAATAATTTTCTAAATATGGCTTCAAGTAATCTCTGAAGATTCCCAAACATATTTGTGCGTGTGTGTAGGATATGTGTTTACCAGATAAATATCACAAGTCTTAACTTTTTCATTAATAAAAATAAATATACACCGTAATAAAGATAAATTCTGGTTTGAATTTTTTCTTCTAAATGTCACACTTCGAAGCTGATCAAGGGGTATTGGCGACGAATCTCGTAATTTTGAGCATCATCCAACTACTGAGAATGATACCTGAGCTGCCACCCCATAAGATAGATTCTGCAGAAGGCATCGGAAATGGCATTGGATATTTTTTACGGTGAATCTCATTTTTGTCTGTGGATGAACGACTGTCGTTGAAGAGTATGGCGGCGACCGGCGGAGAATTGTACGAACCAAGTCATTTCATCAAACGTCAAACAAGTCCTACATTAGGCATCAAGGCTTGAGGTGGCATTATGTTTGATCACAGGACGCCTCTAGTACACATTATCAGTCATTTGACAGCGCACTGCTATTTCACACAAATTGTGAAGCATGTTGCTCTGCCCTTATTTCAGGGTGCACCCCACACTGTATTCCAGCAACATAATGCCAGGCCACGAAGTAACAGCCTGACTGGACTTGACATCCTTCCCTGACCTTTTCAGATCTGAATCCCATCGAACACCTGTGGGATCTCACTGTACTTGACATGAATCGAAGACCACTAGAGCAAACCTTGGATAACCTACGCACTGTAGTGGATGTGACTTGGCAACGGTTACATTGTCACAATCATTATGGACTATTTGATAGAATGCTTCAGCGGATTGAGGCCTGTATCGGTGCCCGATATGGGCACATTAGATATTAATTAAATTGGTTCATAATGACTCTGTTTTTTTTTGTTTTTTTTAACAATTGCATATCTACATCATCCCTATCACTCCTGAAATTTCCATGACGCTACGTACATTATTTCTTGGTGTTGCAATTTCACTTTTAAGGAGTGTATAAACATTTTCACAGTTTTGTTTTCTTTTACTTTAAAGTAAATATTAATATTTTTTGAGTTAAACACACTAAAAATACTTATAAAGATCAGTATTTATATTATTCTATGTAAAGAATTGTTTCGATTTTAATTATTCAGAACAAAATGCATTTTTTTCGTTAACTTGAAAAGATGGTTAATTTTTTAATATATATATAATTTTCTTTTCTTCTTTTAGGTGAGTTGTTGTTGTTCGGTTAAGTTTGAATATTCTTTTGCTACATATATGTAAGTATATTCAGTATATTCTTTAATTAACGAAAAGTATTTGAAGCATGTAATTAATATTTATGAAATGTGCTACAGTTTATTTTATATATATTTTTTTATGTTTGTAAAAAATATTTACTTATATTTTTTTTAATTCTTGTTTTATTTCATTGATATATTAATATTTTGTGTATTTTTAAATGTCAAAATGATCACATTTTGATAGATTATTACAAGAGAAATAAATATAATAGAATGGATTTTCAAAATAAGATTAAAGAAAATATTTTTCTGTTTTGTAGGAATTCTATTTTTAATTATTCTCAGAATTTAGAGTTGTTTACATTACAGTTGCTGCTTCAAAAATTGAGAATTTAGAGTTGTTTTTTCTAAAACAGTTTACATAATAGCTATTATTTCTTAAAAAGTTATAAATTACCTTGTCTGAAAAAAATAAAATTTTCTGTTTGCTAAATAAATATAAAAGGTACTATTTGAACACATGACTCGGTTCCTTTTTACTTCTTCAAAACGTTTCGGAATTTTAAATTTAATGACTTTAATTTAATTCTAATACTGAATGCGTGTGGGCATGTGCGGGAGTGTATATGTGTGTGTAATGATAGCCTTACCCTATTTAATTCTTTTAGAGGGATTTTTTCTTATTCATGATGATCTTGAACCACCCAGGACATTTTTATAAATCCATTTAAAAGGGAATACAATAACTGTTAGTTCTTAAAAGTAATTAGTTCTTAAAAGAATGGCGTTGAAACAGACGTTTTGTGGCAAGCTTACGCAATATTACATCAGCCATCTGATCCGAGAATGCTCGATCTTCTGATAAAAATATGTCTTCCTGAATACTTTCGTCCACAACCTTATCGAAAAAATATATATATATATTAAGTCAATTCCTAATTAGGTCAACAAAGAAATTTTTTGTTTTAGTTACTTTTTATTAAATAGTTACAATTAATATAAATATGTATATACATATGACAGAATCACAACATTAAATAGTAATTAATTTTTATTAATTATCATTAAAGTATCGTATTGTCATCCAAAACAATCGTGAATATAATATTTCAGTTCAACTGAATGCTTTAAAATGTGAGAAAAAAACCTTTTCAAGTTTTGACACAAGTCACCAAAAGGATCGCTAAGTTGACAAAAATGATGCCAAAGTGGCTGTATTTGTAATTCTTTGAATAATTAGTTTTAATTAATTTATTTTTATTATTTACTGTAGTGTCATCCAAAATAATCATGTATATAAAATTTCAGCTCAATTGAGCGCTTTAAAATGTATTTTATTAACGATTGAAAATTCCACCAAGATAAATAAATAGAGAGAGTGAGCTAATAGTAGGAGTTGAACAAGAGTTAACGTATCTTTGAGTTTTATACATGATTGCAATATTTTGAAGGGTTTTATTTATTCTCATTTTAATATATTAGCTGAAAATGCTCTCTAAGTGCCATTAAATTCAAATATTGTGTGTATATAATAAGATAAATAAATATATAAAGATTGTGAGCTAATAGTAGGAATTGAATGATACAGAAAACCTGCGATATTTGCATCTCATTCTCACGTACACAAACAACTATGTGCATTAGGTACACCGGAAAGTTCGAAGAGTACTGTCATCAATTGGATTGCTTAAAAACTGCACTCCAAAAAAAGAGGTCGGTGATGTTCAGTGGGAAGGAGATACTAACCAGGGAGTTCCCCATACTCCCCGGAACCACGGTACCTCTTGTTTCTATCGATGTAAATGTTCTTGCTAGACAAAAAGTTCAAAAGTGAAGAAGATATCAGACAAGCACTGGTTCGATTTTTCGCCTTTAGAAATAAGGTATTTTTCAAAAATGAGACATACAAATTGCCATCATGCTGATGAGAAGTCATATATATAATGATGGTAATTATATCATTCAATAGTGTCGGGTTTGTGCGTCATTTCATGGGAATCACTTTATACTCCATGTTAAATCCTATTATATATATATATATATATATATATATATATATATATATATATATATATATATATATTTGGTGTAACTGCATTTAATTCTGAAGTCATATTTAAACAAAATTTAATTAAAATTAGATTATCTAAATTATAAACAATCCGATAAAAAGGCGATAAAATTGTTGTGGAGCTCTGAATCATGTCACTTATCTTGGTAGCGATCCGATGCAACAGCACTGGTCAGGAGTTGACTGGATCCACTTGCTAGCCCAGTTTAAAGATCTTTCGTAACGCCAAGGACATCTGATATTGAATTTGATAACCTAACTTCTATAGCAGCCCAACGACCAACTCCTACACTCACTTCGCAAGTGTTTTTCCCCAGAGTATTAGTCACAGGCGCGGATATACATACATAGAATCTTACATATACAGCCTTACATTTACAACCTTATGTACATACAGAGAGAGAGAAAAAATGTTACTTGATGTCCATCTTTATTAACTTAATAATAAATCATTTTATTCATAGTGTTACCATTATGAATATTAAATATTTCATACATGTCTTCAATACCTTGAGCAATAATATATTAAACAATACATTAAGAGTATCTTCTATATTGGAGTAATTTCAGCAAATTATTGAAGTATAACGTTTGAAGAGTTCGATAGGATTTGCTTTTATTTGAAAGATTAGTTATAAGTTTTTCAAATCAATGAAATTCAACTGTCTGCCAAGTGTTTAATGAATGAATCTTTCAGAATCTCAAACCTCTTTTAATTCATTTAATTTCATCTCGTCTGATATCTCGAAGGCAATCATTAGAGTCTTAGACATTTATTTATCTTTCCGTGCAACTCACATTAACCTTTGAGGCAATTCTTTCGAATGACATTTTATTGAAATTGAAGATTACTTAATTGTCGACGAACTTCTTGTTTAAGTAATTCTCGAATGGTCTCTTAATAAGTAGTTTGTTTTGAAGTACACCCGATACTATTTATCCTTTTCCTAACTAATTGTGATATTTCCAAAGGCTAACTTGTCATCCCAGTCAACAATGAAAGGAACTCTGAGATTTCCGTTGATATATTCGAACGTGAACTGCAAATTAACACAGACATTTTAAAAGCAGTTTTCTTCTAAATTGATTTAATAAATAATTTCCTAATTGTAATTCCGAATTCTCAAATGAAATCTATTCTGGCGATTTCCTATGTAAATGACTTTCGAAATGACAGATAGATCCCTGAGGAACACATTCTTTTAGAATGTTTATTTTGCGGTTCACCGTTAAATTCCGAATTCCATTTAACTCTAATTGATACAGAAACATTTAATCAAATCTTCAATTACTTATTTCGGTATAAATTGTTTTCCCATTTGCTTTTATGACTTTATTGTAAGTGGTTATTGTAATTTCTGTATAATTTAAATAATTGTCACGTTAAGTTATTCCTTTGTATATAATTTAAAATGCAAATATAGTTGAATAAAATACGTTTAGTGATTTCAGTACCCCTAATTGTCTTGCGAAATTTTCTAAAATTTAAAGTAGTTTCATTACTTTATGTCACAAGTATTATAAAACTAATCCATTTTATATATATAGGCGTGTTTATTAATTCAATTAGTTTGTGTTTTCTATTGAATTGATAAATACTTAAATTTTCTTTTAAACTATTTTCTATTAGAGAAAATTTCATATTCTTTGGACTCTTTCTCATGTAAATTTATGCAGATTATATTTTTTCCTTCTACTTAAATATGTAAATGCATTTATTTTATATATATATATTTAATTAATTATTAAAATGAAGCTAAAGTCATCAAAACAAATACATCAATTTTAAGTTTTTTTATAATTAATTTTATTCCGCTGTGTTTTTTTTTTTCATGTTTCATTGATGCCAATACTCATTAGTTATGTATACATGTAATACATTGCATTGTAAAATAAGTTTAATTCGTATTGAACAATTAAGGGTACTTATTAATGGATGAATATAAATCTTAATTTTTTAATTACTAATACAAAGTTTATTTTCTGTCGTATACAATACTAATGAAGTTCGAAATAATTCAATATAGTAATTCTTTCAATTAAAATATTATTGATTCGTTTACATATTTTTTCATTTTTATTAGAGATTCAAGATTCTGCGGGTGTTTTTTTTAGATTTTCTGCCTTAATTTTAATATATCGTACGTTGTGAAAGCAATGGATACTACAGAGCCACATATTTTTAAACTGATTGCACTCATTAGTTAACATTGCTTCTTAGAAAAGGTACACATTACACGATAAAAAAATCAATGTTTATTGCTAAAATAAACATTTACAGTTTTATTTAACTTATATATATTTATTGTGCTAATTTCTCTCATACCTGTAGCTGCAAGGACACTTAATTTTAGAATCAGTTTAATGGAGCAAATATACCTATCACACTTTTGTACAAATTTAAATCAGAAGTAAGATTGCATGTTGAAATTCTCATCACAAACTGCAAGTTAATGTCAGCCAACTTGCATCGATGGTTAATCGTGCTGATTTACATGCAATAAAAACTTTGCTCACAAATATATGTCTACTCAAATATAGATAACATTTACTCTCACCTTTGGGAACCAATTCATTCAGCAAGAAATTAATTATATTCTTAGTTAGTCAAATGTTAATTTAAAAATTCTTTATGCATTTTTCATCCAATCTAATTACTATATTTAAGTTATAGGATGTTGTCGGTCAAGCTGTCTACTCTTAAAAGAAACTATATGTATATCTAGTACGAGTAACACATCCCAATGAAGGACTTACACCGGAGAAACATTTTGTTTCTTAAATAGAATTATCCTTTCTCTGGAGTGTACATACTATAAAAATGTAATTTAATTGGATATTCAAGCTTTAAATAAATGATTTATAAATAAGTTATATTATCGCAGTTTTTCTTTGAATTTGAAGTCAAGGGCAGATGAAAGAATCCTAAATGACAAAGGATTGCATCACGTTGACAATAATATTTATATAAAATTGCAAACCGACCATCAAAACTTTGAATATAAAACTCATTGTGTAATTGTTGTCAATCATTTGATTTTTTTACTAACACGGAAGTGACATTTCAAACTCGTAATCGATACTCAAGTAGATTATACGAACTGCCCAATACTTATCGTTTAGAATCTGTGCCTCTTTGGCATAGATTTCAATATGCAATCAACGTGGAATGGTAACAAATTGAAGCTTAATCTAAATTAATTTATAAGAATTCATTTGAATTAATCTTCTATATTGCTAAGATATCACGAATAATATCAAGTTTTGATTTTTCAGTTCGATGAATAATTTTGCTTGGGGAATTCTGTTTCGCATAAAATTCAGATCTATCATTAAATCTTCCAATAAATTTTCAGTGTTCACGTAAACCTTTACTTATCTATATTTCTTTCTTACCATGACACTCGAATACTGTCCAACGAAGGTCTTGAAATACTCGTTTTTGATAGATTAATCTATATGGTAAATTTATATTTTCCTATATGTACTTCACTCATATCAATTTCACTAAAGCATTCTGTTTTCTCTTGAAACTTCGTCTGGAATTGTGGGTTGAATGATGATTATATAGAAGAGTGTGTTATGATTTGTCATTGAATATATATCTTGATAATTCCTTGTCTATATAGCTTGATTGCATGGAAAGCCTTTGTCGGGTTTTGAACATGTTACGGTTCGAGGTTACTTGCAAGGTCTCCAAGAGGCAAATTTTCCATTAGATAATGTAAAATTCTTGAACTTCAATCGAAATACAGAGAACCCAACATAGTCAAAGTGATCAAGGCTTCCCGAATAAGGTGGCTGGGGCATGCATTTCGATATAGCAATGAAATTCCTGTTAAGAAAATAACTTTTCAAACTCCAGTAGATAAAAGGAAAAGAGTAAAACCGAGAATTAGGTGGATGGATAAAAAGGAAAAGTCGTTGAAGGACTTGAGAGTTAACCGATGGGAAAAACATAGCGTCAAATAGATCAAGATGGTCTAAGCTGGCTGAGATAGCCTTGGCCAGTAACCGGCTGTAGTGCTTGGAAAGAAGAAGAATGTATAAATACAAGTTAAGTCAGTGTTTCTCAAACTGTGGTGCGCGCCCCACTTAGGGGGCAAGAGCGTATTAAAAAGTCGAAAACAAAAGATTATTTCAAAAAAAATTACTAATTTACTGAAAGTAAACATACAAAAAATACATTCTGACATAATAAAAAATAGAATACTCATTTACACTGTTGTAATATACTTATAAAAGTATCAGTATTGCATAATGTATTTCAAAATTAATTTAGCAATACTAAGTTAAGAATAAGTAAATAAGTACCACAATGGTTGTGTCACTATATACAAAAATTAATACTTATCTTGATAATTTGTGCGGCTTATAATGAATCCCTTGACTGCAGATTAAAAGCTATTCTCTTCGCTCCCCAATGCCAGCGTTTTCCACGTAGGCCTGCTTATATGATGTATTGGGGGGGGGG
>BMAV01017814.1:614772-651645 GCA_019973955.1 Trichonephila inaurata madagascariensis | reverse complement strand
GGGGTAGGAATAAAAATAAGCAAATCCTCTGAAATATAAGTACATCCTTCGCAAACACTGTCCTTTTATTGTATTCCAAAGCCTGCGGAACATTAGCAGTGCACAAAAAAGATCGTACTTTTGACAGACGTATATATACGTCCGGGGAAAAGAACATTTTAGCTGAGCGAGACGTTTATATGCGTGGGTGGAACTTAAGAGATTTAAATTCTATTGTAGATTTAGCATCAAAGTATCGTATAATTGAATTCTTTAAATTGTTATTGTATGGAGGGGGGGGCGATGAAAATTATGTTTGAATATTGGGTCGCTAGTATTGAAAGTTGGAGAACCACTGAGTTAAGTGATATCCTGACCATGACCATTTCAACGCAAATGAAATTTGACAACTTTCATTTGATACACCACTCATCGAGAATATGCAGTCATTTGTCGCCGAAAGCTTGACCCTCTGCCTTTTACCTTTATGTATGAATGAATGAATGATGAACCTTTGATAAATTCTGGCAGATAATTGAATCTGTAATGAACAATGAATCCATATATGTCATTCAAACTCAGCTCCACTCGATTAAAAGACTTGTAAGAATTATTATTGCTTAAACAGGCTGCAGCTTTAGGAATATAATTCTCATTATAGTATACCGCAAAGCACATGTGAATTTGATCAGCCTTCCATATATTATAATTTATATATACATAAAATTGATTACGTCATTTGCTTCTCGGTCTACCGTGTTGCAGTTTTAAAAATCAACAGCGTGTTTCACGTTTTTTCAGAAGTTTAAAACACTGATTATTGAATTTTGTGTTATTTTGTGACATGCCAATGTTGTAATTCAGATATAATGTAGCAAGCAAATAAAAATAATGTAAAGGAAGGTTTTCTACTGAAGAAATGTTCCACAATTACGAAACCATTTACTTCCATAAAAGAAAAGACAAAAACTCGGAATAATTGTTGTTCTTACTGATTAAATGGCTGAAGAGACAAGGAAACTTAATCTAACCCGTCAGCAAGAAAATTAGTTTGCCATACTTTTGGAAATGATTGTTTCTGAAAGGGCTGTTAATGGCAATTTTAATGACCAGGGACCAAATAAAGAATTGCGCTGAAAAAGAAATTATAAGAAGTATCTACTCTAGAAAAATTTATTTGAAATTAGAAGAAGCAAAGCAGCAATTTTTAGGTCCGTTCCCCATTTCAAAGTTTAATATTTTGAAAATTATGACAAATATATATATATATATATATATATATATATATATAGGCTAATTCTCTACACACAAACAAGAGATAACATCCAAACAATAACATTTGAAGAACACATACACAGTAGGAAAATCACACAATGCAGGACATATGAGTAATCGTGATTAAAAATTATAAAATGGATGCTGCAGTGTTATAAACATTACTGACTTAGGACAGCTTATATATATATATGGGAAGTATGTGTGTCGAAATTTAACGAAATATTGAAAAGTTGCAAATTTGCGGAATTTTTTCCGATTAAAATGGTAAACAGAGAAAGTTATAAAAAGCTTCAATAAAGTAAAGTACGATACTAAAAATAAATCGAAATATTTTTTTTAAAAAATGGAAGAGCTAATGCCACTAAATTCTATATTCTTATTTGATTCAACTCCTTTACTGTTGCAAAGCATATTTACAGTGAAATTGTGTCCATCAAATTAATCAATCTCTTATTTTGAAAGTATATTTTATTTTTATTTGAAATAGAAGAATTAAATGTAACGAAAATCATACTTCAAAAACCAGAGCAACGTTCCGTTTCATAACATGAAACAAGGTCTACTCTTTCTCCTGTAATGAGGATATTTTTCATAATTTCCTAAGCAAAAATTTACTATGTTGCCACTAAACATAAAAACAATAGGTAATATTACAATTTACATATATCATGTATACTGCAGGTAATGAAGGAAATCCAAACTTAAGATCACATGCCGAGCAATCGATCCAATTGCAATACAATTTTGATATTATAGTTACCATTTACATGAAGACACCATACGACTAAAATTTTTTTCTCCCATTAAGTATTGTAATTATGTCACCTCGGTAGCCTCTATCCTCAAGTAAAAAGGAAGGAAAAATCCTATTATAAACGACACCTTGGCGAAGATTTTTCCAAGCCGTACCAAAATGGTCTCAAGGCGAGACCAAGGAAACTGGGAAATTCTTGGTGTTTTGTCCGAAACAGCAAAAATAAAAATAAAAAAATTATAATTTTAATTACAAATTTATGTAAAACTTAGCTTCTTAAAAAGAAATTAAGAAGCGATTAATAATTTACTTTGCTTTCAAATAATTAAAAAAAGAACATGTTAGTCCTTGCAATCATCTCATTCTAAACAGCTCGTAGTTATCAATGGACTAAATTCATGTGACGTCATTAGTCACATGATAACTGAGCCACGTGTTTTTGGGCCAATCAGTTCACAAATTAATGCGACGTCATAATTATATCATAAATATAATCACGCATTTCCAACCAATTAGTTCATGCACTTCACTGTTGCCAACTTTTGCTTTTTGTAGAAACTTTCTTTTAGAAAGTACATATTTGTCAACGATATAATAATGCACATAGTTAAACAAAATACACTTAATTTAAAAGTATATGTATAATGTAAATATTTTTTTTAATTTTGAAAACAGTTTGAAGAATTTTAACACGTGAACTCTTTACCAAATCATATATCAAACTTTAAATGATATCTAAACTTTACAAGTTGAACAACTAGTAAATCAATTTTTAATCAATGGGAAACACGTGATTGCCGTTATCATATGACCATCATGAATTTAGTTCATTAGCAATCAAAAGTGGAAAAGGTGCAAAAGACTCAATTACCACTGTTATATAGGGTTAGGGTTTCCAAACATAATTATACCAATCGCAGCAAACTAACAGTCACTATATATAATAACGATATCTTGTTTTAAAGCTAAGAAGATAGGTAGATATCTTTGCGAACTAATCACCCAACATGGCTACAAAAGAAGTTCAAAAACACATGGTGGGCTAAAATAGGATCCTACCTAAAGAAAATAATACATAGCAATTTTATTTGGCAAGTGTAAAAACTAACAACTTCTTGTGTATTTTATTTAATGCAACAACTTTTAGAAATAAACGTGGAAGGAAGATGTAAAATCAGTAGATCAGATTTAAATTATAGGTAAAAGTTTTTATAAATTAAAAATAATACAACTCGCGTAAAAAAGATTTTGAGTTTTTATGATCATCTTACAGCTTATAAAAATAAATTGGATGCAGTAATTGATATTGCAGTCTACCTAAGAATCAATGTTTAATCTTGCAACTATTAGTTATCGCAACAATTTATGGAAATAGCATTAATATAAGGAAACAAAACCATTCTTTTGAAATTTATTTCTAGTTTTGAATAGACAGTTGTACAAAATATAAATAATTATGAAATAATTCCAAAATAACATATATTAACTTCCTGCATAATGTACTATTCCTCCCATTTTTACTTATATGTGAAGAAGAGTTGAATAAAAGAAATAAACAGTAACCAAAATTTTGAAAATTTGTTTGAATATCGTCTCATGAATGACGTAAAATATAAAATAATTGTATATTTTTAACAAATGGCAGCCTCGAAATTCCAGAGGCGGCAGTTAAGAGAACAAAAAGAATTTTAGAAAAGCACATTGTAAAAGACATCGATTGGGAAGAAGTAGTAAAACTTACTTTCTAAAAATTATTGGAAAAAATATCAAAAAGTAAATGAAAGAAGCGTATAATTTGAACGCTTTATTCAAGAACTTTACTGTTAGTTACTGTTGAAGAAATGTGAAAGACGGGAAATAATGATGGATAGGAGTACTTAGCAGTAAGAACCGTCTAGAAATCCGTCAGCATGAATATGGAAAAGAAGAAAGAAAAAAAGATTTAAGTACCTAATGAATGAAAATAACAAAATCTTTTCAAAGAAACTTAAAAAAAGAATAAAACTTCCTCACAAAAACGTGTAGACTTATAAAAAGAATCAAAAACTTTGAAGAATATAAATATATATAAATTCCATGACTAGTTATCTTTTTAACACAGGATTTGAAATATAAAGATGAAAAAGGTTATAACTCATCAACAAGGGTTACGTAAAGTATATATACATATATTGAGCTATGTGAATAAAGATAATTAAAATCAAAGTTACAGAAACATTTTTATTTAATAGAAACTCCCAGACGTATTTTTCTCATTTGATTCTTTTCATAGTATTTTCACTTCCTTTTTATATCATATTGATTTAAATAATAAAACTTGAAAAGAAAAGAAAGCTCATATAGAAAACACATTGCGTAAAATAACTGCTAAAAGAAATAAATAAAAAAATGTAAACTCTCTGAAATTTAGTTATTCCGTTTTGATGAGAGAGAGAAGATGTAAATAGAAACATTAATTTTTCTGTAACTCACTTAAAGATGCTACAAGAAAGAAGGTAGGATTCAACTATCAAAGGAATGTTTGATCTCAAGTTAGATCATTTGAAATTTATCATCGTAGTCTGAATGAAACGTATGCATAGTAAAATTTTACGGGATAAAATATCTGAATAATAATTAACAAGTAATATAAAAAAAAATTAAGTCAATTCCTACTTAGATCAACAAAGAAAAATTTTATTTTAACTACTTTTTATTAAATAGTTACAATTAATATAAATATGTATATACATAGGACAGAATCACAACAGATCAGATGTACAACTCTGAATAAAGAAATATCTGCTGTGATAAAGGGTCTGAAGCAGATACATGTGGGTTCCCTATAGTGATGACTTATTTAATGTCAAGAATTAAAATTACCTCCAAAGTTTACTTATTGCGCAGTTTCAAACATCTTGCTTGTCTTTATTCAAATGGGAATTATCAGATTTTCTAGAAGTGATTGCGAAAATATGAGACACGGATGTGAAGAAATGATGGGGATGATAATGATATTGTTCCTATTAAATAAAGGTTCAAACATATTTTGTTTAAAATAGTGTTACAAATTCTGAATCAGTAGAGTGACACTTTTGAAAATGAATCAAAAACCGATATTAGTGTTTTGGAGTTGATATTCATACAATGCGACGGTTAGAAACATTTAAGAGGAGTCGGAAATCTCTATGTCGCTAATGTTAAATTGGCTGTTTTCGGTGTACCTTTTCTCAAAATCTGTTTTATGTACATGCTTGAAATTATTCATACAATAGTACTCTTTTCTCATTATACTGAAATGAACTTTTAACTAATTTTGAATTTTTTCATAATTTATAAAATATTTTATCAAGCATAGTCAAATTTGACCCATTTTTCCTATTAAAAAAATTTGGGAAAAATAAATTTTTGAGTTTTTTACATATATTTTAGAATATATTAGCCATCATTTTATAAATATATCATAAAAAATTTACATACCTGTGAACAGTAGTTTTTCAGAAAAGGTACATCGAACATCAAAAATTTACATTTTGAGAAAAATTGATTTTAATGTATACAATGAGGCTTCTAATCGGCTAGGAAATAAAAAAAAAGACTGAGTTTATAATAGAAGATAAATGTTTTGGTTTACATCAGACTCTTAACTTTTAAGCAAAAACGAAGTACCTTGTTTACATTTTTCGCCATTCAAATTGGCCCAGTTTCAAAGATTATTTAAAAATAGGTTTTAAGGGCTTCTAATTATCCTAGAGGTTAAAATAAGGTATTTTTAGAAAGATTAAAATTAATACAATTTGAAAATGTAAAAATCTCAAATTGTTAAAAAATAACATTTTTGCTTTCCAACACCTCTTAAAGTGACTTTCCAGGAGTGACATCAATTAAAATATGTGTTCTGAAAATGTAGTCGATAGAGCTAAGTTATTTTTTGATGATGATTTCTTCTTATATTATCATCTTTGTCTATCTAAATCAATACTAGTACTTTTAATGCACATTTCTTGAAAATTTCAATAAAACATATTATTAACAAAAATAATCTTTGAAATTTTACTATGCATGTCTTAAAATATCTCTAGAACCCTAAACTACCCAGACGTATATGAAAATTAGCCCCTTGTGAACGTGTTAAAATGCAAAAGTAAAAACAAAAAGGAAACTTCCAATACACTTTCTACGTTGTCCATATTACGACATCCAAAACTAATGGCTCATTTTAAAGAATTATATGTATTATGCTCCACACTTAGTTTATAAAGTGAGAAATTAAGCTTTAGTTTTCCCTGCTACTTAAAACTAAATTTTCACTGCCCCCAAATTCTTATTTTTCTCTCTGTTGACTGAAGTTTACTGTTTCACCACTTCAACCTAAAATCTCTAAGCTAACAATCACTCACCTACTTTCACATAATAGAAACTACTTTTAGGCAAAGTTTCGAAGATTTAACAATGGAAACTGCCATGGTGGGTGTAAATTCACTCTCAGCTTGATATCTTGAAGCATGTGAGAAAAACATAATAACCGGATATTTTAACCAGATGCTTGGGTACAACACTATCAGAGTTTCACATAGTCTTCTTAACTAACACCATGTAATCGAGAAAGAATGATTATATGGTGTTAGTGATGGTAAATGAAACTATTAAAACTGCAATTAAGGAAAAACAATTTGTTTTAAACGAGAAAATCAAAACTTTTGCATGAAACTAAATTTAAATTGAAACTTTAAGGAATTTAAAGGACATATTAGTATTTTTATTTTTTATGTTATTTTGCTGGTATATACAGAGAATATTGTTCATTAATTTTTATATATCATTGATTGATATATAAAAATTAAATTTGTGTTCATTAAGGATATACGAAGTTAATTAGAACGAATTTACTAAATCACATGAATTATTCAATGTCACAAATTATTGTATGATATAAATTATGCGTCATCCACACTTCCTGTTTCATATGAGTCGTGTCAGTATACAGTATTGTCTAATTAAATTTATAATATTATGATCTACGATAAAAATACTCTTTGAAAAATTTCATATTATCCTTCTATATTTGTAATTCTTTTCAAACATATGTTATTTTATAACTTAAATTTAAGCCTTTTTTCATCAATATTATTTCGATAATAATTATCTGTAATTTCAAAACATCACCATGTCCATAAATTTATAGAGACATTATCATGCACATCAATAAAACAGTATGCGTATTGTTATGTATATTTATTTATTATTACATCATTGGCTAGTTTATTTTTGATAACCATAATATTTTGCTCACTGTGTCAACTACATGGTTTAAAATAAATCCCTTTACTGAAGTATAGTAGCTATTTAAGATGTAACTTAATACGAAACTTGCCGTTAGCCATCCGTTTAGCTAGTATTCCAATATGTTGTATGGTCTTATATCATTTTTAACCTCAATTATTATTTTAGAGACGAGTGTGTCATAAATGCATCCACCCCAAATATCACTTGCAGCTGGTTATTCACGTTTCGTACTTGATCAACAGGTCTGATCGTCCCCACAGAGAAGTACATTGAACTGTCTACCACCCGAAAAGGTGGCTTGAGACTAGTGCATATATGACACATCCGACCCGAAAGTCGATAAGTTATCGATTAAAGTATCGATATCTCAATCCTAGCATTAAGCTTTCGATTGTATGAGGTGTGTTTAAGGCTGTCTTCGGTAAAAGTACGAGAGCTTGAACTAAACACGAAGCACTTTTTCAGACAGAAAGAATGCGTCAATTTCCATGGAAATTTGCAATATTATAACTCATACATCTGTTAACAATATAGTGTTTTTAAAAATTCCAAAATATTCCATGATTATTTATTATTACTTTTTTTGTTATAATACGTGAAGGGACAGTTCATTTAACATTACAGAATAGGAGAAAAAAACGCTAAACACATTTTATACCAGAAAAAAAAAAGAAGAAACTCGGTTAAAAACGGAAAGTATGATACAAAATGCTGCTCTCTAAATGATAGTGAAGTCAGAATATCATACTAATGTTTCATTTTTTTATATTTGAAAAAAATGTTTCAAATTCTGGTCCTATTATTTAACGTTAACCGAAGACAGCCTTAAATTAAAGTGATTCGAAGCGTTGTATACAAACAGTTTTTAATGTATTTTACTGAAGCAAACGCGATAGTGAAGGTATAAGTACCACACACGCTCATGCTCAAGCATATTTGTGATAACTGCATTCTTGAGAGCGTGGCTTTCATTCAGAAATGGCTGGTGCGGATGCAACTGCGTCCAAAACGGATCAGTGAGCTGAATCAGGAACTGGGCAATTCACATAGGCCGAAAAAAATTCAAAACTCAACTGTCAAACGTAAAGGTGATGTTGACGGCATTTTTCGACATACAAGGACCCCCATTACTGGAGTTTACGAAGCATGACGTCTCCATCCATGCCCAATGATACACCCAAAAATAAGGCAACAAAAACCAACGTCTTGGTATGCTGTCGTCAGGTGTCATTATTCTGCACGACAGTGCAAGGCCACGTGTTGCCAAGGTATGTGTCAAGACATTCATCTGTAAAAAGGGGGCAATCCTGGAACATCCAGCTTACAGTCTAGATCTGTCGCCTTGCGACTATCGCATCTTAGTACCTCTGAAGAAAATCCCAATGGGTCCACGTTTTCACTCCGAAGATGACGTAAAGGCTTCAGTTTTGAAATGGTCCCGTGATCAACCGACATCGTTCTTCGCGAACGGAATTCGTAACCTTCCTAAGCAATGGGATGCCTGCTTAAATGCCATGGGTTATTTCTTTTAACAAACTTTGTATACATTTCATTCATTCAATAATGTTATTTCTATCTATGTATCTGTCTCACTTCTGTCTCTAAGCACCTCAGGCATAGAAACCTCGAATTACTTTCATTTGAACATCCTTTATTTGAAAGACGTTTTTGTAGCTTCTTAGTTTAAAAAGGACAGGACTTGAGTTTTCAAAAGGGATTTATAACTATCGTCACTTAAAAGTAGATTTCAAAGAAACCCATTCTTAGTAGATCTCTACTAAACAAATACACATTTGTGCCAAATTTCAGTTCTCTAGGTCAATTAATTAAAAAGCAAGATGATTTTTTTAAATCTGGTAATCCTTTAACCATTTTGGGAGTTGGGTTCTACCAATCCGTTTTTTGTGCATCTGCACTCAACAAAAGGGACATGCCTGCTAAATTTCAAGTTTCTTGAGGACTTATTGGTAGGACGGAGATCACAGGAAGAATAAGTGAATGGTTTTCTCCTATTTTTTATAGATATAAGAAATGAATTTTATTAGTTGTTAATAAAAATAAACGAAAATACAGAATGTACGCATTTTAAAAAGCTTAACATTTATTTAGGTGTTTCTCTTTTACAGGTTTTATGAAACTTGAATACATAAGTTAAAGTTTTTAGGACAAACTGAAGTGTAGTTGAGGTATCACAGTTAAGATACAATTATTGCGTACGTGAGCATTTTTAGTTAGGTGTGCTATATTTTCCCTCTATCAAGGTTCTTAAATGCTCATCATTTATGTTTCTAATAAATTCTGAATTTGTGCTTATTCTGTACTGATTTATTAATGTTTTTGCTAGATGCTTTCTGAAACCATTATTCAAAAAATAATTATTTGCAGTGATTTAAAAAAAAAATGTAATCTTGAAGCTTGTACTTAAAATAATGCACTTTTATATATGTACGTATTTTTTTTTTCGGTTTAAAATATATAATATAAAAACAAAAAAAATAATACATATGATAAAAAAAAAATTTATTTTGTTTCCTAAAAGTCTATTCTAGTAATAAAATTTCTTCGAGTTTTTTCTCTCACTTAGCGTAAAAAATAATGACTAGTCTTTTCTCGGATTTTTTTACAAATAATTAAATAAAGTGCTGAAAGAAATTAAAGAACACGGATGTTAATTTATTGCTGTTCTTTAAGCATTAAGATTTTTGCTGAACAATTAATTAATATTTGCTTTTATAAGTAACACCTGAATAAAAAAAAGAAAACTCTAGCTTTTGAAACAATGTACTCATTCCTTATTCTCATAAATGAAAAATCAATTTTTTAAAATAAAGCAAAAATTTAGTAACTTAAATTACTGAGGAAGAAACAGGTTTTTCAATGATCTAGGTTGAAAAAGTTTTAATGCAATATTGATTCTTGCTTTTCGTCTTAGTTATTGATGCGCTTTTTTCAGCTAGGATATATAATTTTTTTTTAATCTTATACTGTATTAATTTTTTACTTCAAAGTTTTTTTGCTTAATTAATAAGTAAATATAAAAATAACGTGGCGTATAGAATGTACATATGGACCAAGAGGTTAAAAAAATTGTTAAAAATAAGATAATTTTCATCTAAAATAAAACACAAATTTAATTGAGTGTATAGAAATTT
Source organism: Trichonephila inaurata madagascariensis (assembly GCA_019973955.1). Taxonomy (NCBI): domain Eukaryota; kingdom Metazoa; phylum Arthropoda; class Arachnida; order Araneae; family Nephilidae; genus Trichonephila; species Trichonephila inaurata. The sequence goes on along the minus strand of BMAV01017814.1, from coordinate 641,217 downwards.
TTCATATTTTTTTTACTTCTAATGTTAAAGAATTAATCTTTTTTTTTTGTTCCAATACCTTTGAATTTAAAAGTATTTAAGAAATATATTAATGTAAAATTTTGTATTTAATAATGGTATTTTTTCTGGTTGTTACAGCCTTTTATGGACGATCACAAACATAAAACAAGAAGCTACATAAGAAGCACAACATATACAATTTCAAGGATGTTTACAAAAGCATTATTTGTTCCTTCCCGAGATCCCAGCCCTTTTTTATTTTGATCAACCTGAAGCTGTTAGAATCATATGATTTTATATAACTTTTTTTGTGATTGGTTCGAATACGCGGGTGACGCAAAATTGCATCATCCTGTTTTAAAAACGCTAGCATGACAATTTTTGAGAGTTTAAGCTGTTGTGGTTTTTCCCGTTAGGAGGATAAATTAGAAAACTAATTATTATTCAAAGTTTTAGAAAGCTTAAGACCATTATGAATTAAAACCCCTCGAGAGAAAATTTAAGTGAATTATTACACACACACACACACACAAGTATTTGTAATAATTATATAACAATGTTGTTTATTTATATTCATATTTTCATTTGTAATTATATTTGAATTTACTAAAATACAATTTAAACATCAATAAAAAAATAAAATTAAAAAGTTAGCTTGTACGAAAATTGGCTTTTTATGTATCAATGAGACTAGCAAATTTTAAAATATATTTTATACCTTTTTCATTTATCAAGATTTATTAACATTTTTGCATATTTCAAAGTTAAACTATAATTATTTCAGTTTTTTGGTTTTCGCTTAGATTACAGTTAAAAGAAAATATTTTAATTCATGTCTTTGAATTATTTTTTGCAACGGTTTGGCTTATGTACTAATTGTTAAAATATTTCATTCTCTCTCGTATTATTTCTTTTAAAAATCCCATGGATGGTTTTTTAATAGCCTTGTAATCAATCTTACTTACAAAGCTACTTTTTTTTTAATTTTATAAATTAAATTTCATTTCTTTTACTTGAAGCGAAACAAAAAATCCGTTTTTTTTTTTTTAAAAAAAATTCATTGTTAGAAATATAGTAAGCAGTTATTTATCATTATTAACAAAAATACTACATAAAATGAAAATATTTTTCTGTCATCTAGTATCTCCTTTGTATTAAAGTTCTAAATTATTTGCATTTAATATAACAACTTTATTCAACATTTCTTTGTTTTGATTGCATCCATTTTTCTCAAAAAGACTTTTTAAAATAAAACCGCTTCCAGTGTTTCAGTTTACAATATTTAAAATTTTTTATTTCGGAATAGAATCAATCATGTTTTTTATTGTATTTAAAATGTCGCAGATAAAAAAAGAACTTGGATTGTATATAAAAAATGTACTACGGAGTTAAGTTTATTTTCTCCTCTATCAAATAAATAAATAAATAAGATGACCTGTTTATTTTATGTTAAGGTCTCACAGGACTCTTAAATTGCAAATTTTTCAATTTTTTGAAAAAAAGAATATGTTAAAGTCTTAATATTTCTGAGTATTTTGGTACAAAAATTGGGTTGATACTTTGAAAACTTCCGAAGTTATTGAGAAATAAGCAGTGAAATTTAAACGAAAACCCTATGTCTTTCTTAACTTTAACTTCATTTTTCGCAAAACAAAAAAATTTAGCTTCCGCGCAGGATTTTTTAGAAACTATTTATCATATCAATTTGAAAAATTTTATACACAAGGCTTTCAAAACTTATATATCAATTTTCAAAAAAATAATAATATAATTTTTTTATTTGAATTTTAATTAATGTTTTTCTTAAAATTTTAATATTTTCATTATAATTGTAATTTTAAAAAATATTTTTCTTCCTCTAAATTTCTGAAAAGCGAGTATAACTTCAAAAGTGAATATTTTTATACCAAGTAAAATTAATTTTGTAAATTGTGATCAATTTTGTAGTTCAGAATCCTGCGCGATGTAAAATACTAATTTTCATATTTTTGAAAAATTGTCCAATTTATATTTCTTTATAACTTTTTAATTTTTTCTCAAATTCTCTGAAAATTTGAGAACTATTGTAAATGTATGTGATTATCATGTGGTAAAAATTTCAAGTTATTATTTTGTTTTATTCGTATGTTACATTAGTTTGAAGAAGGATGTTGTTTTCGAGTGCACGGATACTTGTTGAGGGTCTTGTGAGCCCTTAAATGGGGATAGAAATTCTGTATGAGAAAAAAAAAGTAACCACATTTAAAATCCCAATATATTTTTTTAAAATGCTTCCAAAAATGCTGAAAATAGTTCAAATAACTCAAAATGTTATAAATATTTTTTAAATAAAAAAATTGTTGACTGTAATATTATCATATATCAATTTGAAATCGAATTTCTTGAAGATGGATCAAAAATGAGATTTTACTGTTTTTTCACGTGTCACATTCAATCTTAAATAATGACATACGATGTTGTGTAATACATTGTAAAGTCTCAATTTTTTTTATTAATCATGTTAAAATAATTTTTTTCTAGGCTACCTAACACCCAAATAAATTTCAGATAATATTTCTGTTGAATATTGAATTGCATGTATCAAAATAGTTCTTTTAGGGAAAAAAATAGCCACAAAATAATTATGTGGAATATGCTTCGAATCAAATTTTTTGTCTAAAATAATATCATGTTGTTACGTTATATATTCGCAGTAACCTTATGTTAAGAATGTTATATTCCATTTATATATAGGTGAGGCTGAAGTTCGTTTAAACTTTAAAATTCCATAAAACAGGATTAATTGATGATAAAGAAGTGCGGTTTGAAATGAAGAACTCACAAGGAAGTCGAATTCTTTTTAGTGGTATAAGCATTTTTATTCAAAAATATCACTGGTAGAGGGCGGTGACAATCGAAAACACAAAGTACAGGACAACAATACTGTTACGAATTTTGTGTAAAATAGTGTACGTAATTTGTATTTGGATGTGTAATGCCTTTATCTTTCTCTAAATTAGTTTTAATTTACTTTAAAATGGTAATATTCACAAGCAACGCCGTCCTTTACGTTATAATGTTGATTCAATGGGAACTTAGCAAAATCTTGGTGGTAGAGCCAGGTTGGTGTCATTTTTGGTGACTTGGCGATCATGTTGGCGACCTTTTTTGGCAAGTTCGAAACCCTCTGGATTCTTCTAGAAATTAGTAGAGAAATCCACTTATTTCAAGATCTATGACGCAAGTGGGTCTTTCTCGAATTATCCACGAGGGATATAAACTGATAGATGCTCGCAGAAAGTCAGTCAGTCTGGTTTTGAATAGCGATCAGTTAGTATTGCTCTGATTGTTGAAGCGATTAGTGATTACTTCGGTTGTTGAAAGAGTGATTGCTTGTGAACAATCTTTTATATACGTGCATTTTAGACACCGATAATTGTATTCGAGTACTGTTGAAGGTGTAATGACCTTCTGAGATTTATTCGGCGAATATTTCTGCTGAATCATGTATTTCAAGGATTGAATTTTCAACAATAAATTCTCATCGCTCTTAAAGAACTGTCTTGTTCTTTGCAACTGATTTGCATAAAATTCTCGAACCCCGGATCTACGTAACAATACCCTCCATTAATTTATTCTTGCAATAACAATTGCTCAAAATACCTCCAGAACATTGCCTGACACAACTAAGACTACACTATTATTTCTACATTGATGCGGAACATTTCAGACTTTTTAGGCATGTGTTGAAAAGATATCGTGTTTTGTTGTTGGAAAGATCATTTGTGTAGACTAGGGGTGTTTTAAACTTTAATGCTCGAGGGCCGTATCAATAAATCCACAAAGATCCATGGGTCACATCAATAAATTTACAATGATCGGCGGGCCCCACGACTGTCCAAAAAAAAAAAGGAAATTAGAGATTTGTTTTAAAAGGCTACAACAGATTCTAAGGAAAGAGGTTGTATGTATACATATGTCGGTTTCAAAAACGTTAAATGGAAAGCGATTTAAAATATTTTGTGCGCTAAAGATTAAAGTCGACCTTTTCTTCTGGAAACTTCTCAGATTTTATACATATAGTCAGATATTTTTATGTTAAAAATCATTTAAGATAGAATGGAATTTTTGAAAAATTCGTCATTTTAAGAAAGTTTTATCTTAAATGGATGTTAAGAAAAACAGAAAAATTCATTTTTTTACGACAAAAGGCAAACAAGCCAATTTTTCCTGAAATTGCCTCAAATTCAAATAAAGGCAACTAAAATGCCTTCAGCTGGTCTTTCGTTTACCATGGACTGAAAACTCTTAGTGTAGGCCATACTCTGGATATGTATTATAAGTGAACATGAATGATCTTGGCGACAAATTTGGTAACATAAAGTAGATGCATCTAGAAAGGTCTAAGATAATTATCTGACGGGGAAACTTAAAGAACATTCTTCATATTCTGTTACATAACGTCGGTGCAAAGAGGCAGGAGGAGAATCAAACATTTGACAGCGACTGTGCGTTTCAGTTGCCCTGTGTGAAACTTTAATTATGGATTTGAATTGCTGTACTAAATACATGCGTGATTTTTAAGTCTGGGCTACTGAACATTTTTATGCGTGGGTTGTTTGTTAACTGTTAGAGGAAATCTTCTGTCTTTATTTGAAAGCTCTAGAATAAATTACGTTTAACTCTCTGTTAATTGTATGAACCATTTTTTACATTGGTCAGGCAATCAGTTTTAATAACTTTGGATATGCATTAAATATCTCTAATTTCTAAAAAAAAATCTACTTATTTTGCTTGAACTTCAGAATCACAAACATATTTTATAATCATCAAACAAAGGTATTTAAAAAATTCAACGATACATAACAATTTAACTCTCATTTATTTTTTAAGTAATCTTTTTTAGAATGCTTTATATGCACATGTTTGCTTTTACATGCGCGTGAGCGTTAAAAATATAATCTCTCTAATTTTTTTTTTTTTTTTAATTTTTATTTTGTGCTTGCGAATTTTCAAAAATTTCACGTACCAGAAATTTTACCTCTAAAATATTGAAGACATATCCACGTTAACAGCATATGCGTAAACTTAAAAATGTAAAAGTAGAGGAGTGAAGTGAATGCCTTTTAATCAAACACATATAAATAATGGAAGAAACAAATTTAAGAGCAGTTAACAAATTTTAAATTTCATATTTACCATCATATTTATTATTGTTATCAACTGATGCAATCTTACGGCTTTAAAAATAACAAAAACATTTATTTATAATGTTTATCTTATATATATATTCAAATATAATATATACAGTTACAAATACAAAACAGAACTATATTTCGCATTATTATACAATTACATATTTTCCATGTTTTGTTTTTTTATTATTATTTTTTATTTTGTTCAATGTAAATGTTCAAGCAAACCCAAATCAATTACATCAAATTATACGGCACACTATCTTTTGTCTGCATTGCAAGAAATTGAATTCTGACAGACGCTTATTTTTTTTAGTGCCACAAATCACATTTCCTATTGAAAGTAATTAACTTTTACAAACTTTCGATTCTATCAAATTCTGAAAATCTTTTGCTCTTTTTTTTTCTTAATAGGATTTTCCCCCTCTGGGAAAATTATTTCATTCTCCAATTATCTCCACTCTTCTGTATATATAAGTATTTTATCCGTTCTTTTATCTGAACACCCCCTTTTTTCCCCTACTTATTCTTTTTCTGAAATTTTGTATGCATCATTCTTCAATTACTTTCTGTTCATAAAGTAATAATCGAAAAAGAGGACTCTAACAAATTACTTTAATTCCCTTGAAGTAGAAGTGGAATTTTTTCTTCAAGTGTTTCTGTGCGTTTACACAAAACGTTCATTTTTATCAAGTATTGTAGTCAAAAAGGTCATAGCTTCCACAATTCTTAATGCATCTGCCCAAAATTGGTATCAATAATAATGGCTTAAAAAGAAATACGTTATCATGTTGATCGCTTAATTAATATAGTTATTTAACATATAAAACAATTTTTGCATGGTAGAATTCGATCTTTTAGTGTTTCTGATAGGGTAAACTTGTTAAATATGGGTACTTAAGTAATATGGTACATTTAAGAAAATATACCCATATTCTGTGTAATGATTTTGAGTTGTGTTTTCGCACTGTTGCGTTCAAAATGCTGAAGTGTCATGGCGACTGTGTGATTTGCTTATGTTGTTTGATGTACGGTTCAAACAGAGGCACAAACGGTCTTTCTTAATGCAAGTAGTAAGTTATGTAAGGTATATTATAATGTAAGTTATCTCTTTCTTAAGATTTAACACTCAAAATTAATTATAAGTTTACATGAAACCTATAAATGGTTGCAGTCTTATGTAAGTGTAGTACCGTACACGGAGCTAGGTGGTTTCGTTCTTTCTTCCTACGACAACAGTAACGCCAACTGTTAAATAGTACCACTACAGCAAATATGGACAGTAAGATCCAGAGTAATATGGGTAGTACCGAAATTTAATGAAGTAATGCTTTCTAATCCAACTCTTGAACTATCATCTCGTCCTACACGTCCTTAGAGTTAGTATTTCTTCCATAAATATCTTCCGTATAATAACTTAGGCCAAGTTACAGCAGTACATGGCTCCTCTATTGTTCCCTCTGAATCCTGGAGGAGCGGAATCCAATTCCAACACTGAAAACAACCTGCGGAAATCGTGGAAGACGGCAGAACGTTGCAAGAGAGCTGACAAGTGCAGAAGGTCTGGCTTCTACGAAAAGAGTTGCCACCGGAGGTCGTAGCGAAGATGTAAGGGCAAAACACAAAGCAACAGCAAGTGCCAGAAAACACAATGCATCCTGCATGTATCTTAATTGTGATGCTTACTATTATGATGAAAGTCAAGGGCAGAAATGGGTGCAATGTTATGGCTTTGTTCATCCTGGCTTCAGAAATAATGTGTCGAGATAGAGAATGACTCTTTCTGTTGAAATGAGTGTATAGTAATAGTGCAAGTCCACTTTAAGTGTTGTTTTTCTTGAGTTTGTAATAATGTGGATTAATTTAGTAGTTTTTCACCATTAAATTAGTTTTAATTTACAAATAAAACTGAAATATTTTTTGTGATGCAATTTGTTCAATAACACAGGGTTAATTTTACTTCTTATATTTTGCCAAACATGTAATTTGCTTAAAAAATAGTTTCTGTTTGGAAAAGGTAAATGTAGAGATGGCAGTTTCTCTGATCTTTTTTTATAGCGCAACCTTCCCATATTTCCGGCAATTGTGCTTATATTATATATATATATATATATAACTAAAGTATTATTTATATGGACAATTGCAGAATTTGTTTTGGAGCTTCTTTATACACATAACAAGAGTTAGAGGTTAGTTCATATACCATTAGAAAAACTATATTCTAAAGTTTGAAATACCCTAATTTCAGAAAAATGGAAAGTACTTTAGGGTAGAATATTTTTAATCAAGTGTTTTGGTGCTCATATTTGCCAAGTTTACCCTATATGTGTGATTTAAAAATAAGTTTATTTTAACTTTTCCTAAAATTACCCTAATGATTTTTCGAGTTATAAAGTTTATAAATGTTTGTAGATGAATTAAATGAATGATGTGTTGAATTAGTGTTTCAAACGTTTTATACTAAAAAAGTTTTTTCTTCTCAATATTTTTTAAAAATTTGTGCATCAAACAATATACTCTTTTTTTTTCTAATCCTAAAGATATAGAATATCAGAAAAAAGTAATACTATGATAAAAAGTTTGAATTATAGTATAAACAGTTACAAAGAAAGATTAATCATTATATCCTAAAATAGATATAGCTATAGATTTCTTACGTTTAGAATTGTTACATATAGATTTTCCTCCAAAAGTTCTGGAAATGTAGAATTTCTAGATTACGATTGGATTTTTGTAAAACTTAAGGGGTCATATACCTTTTAAAATTTTCGGAAAATCGATTTTTTTATTATTATTTTATTTTATAGAGCAAACCTTTCTGAGTTTTTTAAAAGAAACCGCATGCAGATATTCCCAATATCACGGAAGTTATTAAGAAAATAAAAAGAGCAGAAAAGGTAATTTAAATATTGTTTACATTTCGGCTCCAGGGTGACAGCTGTCATGTCGCTGGTGACAGCTGCGTTTCTCTGTTTCTAATATTTTCATTCTAATTATTATCAAATGCTTGAATCTAAGCCTCAAATATTATTATTATTGTTCTGAACATTAACTACAACTTCTACTTACTTTATAAACTGCTGTTTTGTTTTGAAAAAGTGATTTGTGATTCTATACTCTCTCGTTTTCTGATTTTCACATAGTATCTTATTCTAAAATAAGTTTTAGGAAAAATATTAATTTTTTTAAAACTTTTGAATGATGAATTCGATTGAATCTGCCAAACGACCATCTGGTAAACGTCCCAAGAAAAGGAAGTTTACTGGTAATATGCACACGAGGTGCAAAGTTGTACACAGTGTGGATGAAACACTAAACAACAGTGCATCTGGAAAAAAGATTCAGTTGCAAGATATTGATTCATCTTTTTTTGAACATGATGACGGTTTTGATGGCTATAGAGTGTTTGATAAAACTATTATGTTTACAAACATTCAAAACTTTGCTTCTTGCAAAAAATGTGGTGGAGATATTGAACTCTCAGAAAAATGTGTTAGAGGTTTGTCTAGTGTTTTTTCGATTGAATGCAAGAACTGTAAAGACTTATGTTCGTTTAGAAATTCAAAAATGCTGGGTACAAGAAAAAACATTCCAGAAATAAACAGACGCTTTGTGTACGCAATGAGGACAATTGGACAGGGTCACGCAGCAATGACAACTTTCTGTGGTGTTATGGACTTTCCTCTTCCAGTTGCTGAAAAATCCTATAATAATATTATAAACAAACTGCAATTGTGTAGTAAAGAAGTTGCAGAAGCTTCAATGCAAAGTGCAGCTTTGGAAGAGGTAACTTTGACAAATTCTTCTGATATAATAATTAGTGGAGATGGAACGTGGAAAACCCGTGGCTTTTCTTCTCGTGTTGGTGTGTGTGCTGTTATAGGAGACAAAACAGGAAAGTGTATTGATGCGGAAGTGATGTCTTCTTTCTGTAAGGGATGTGATTCTTGGAAACGAAGAAAAGGGTCACCTGCTTACAAAAAGTGGAAAATTCTTCACGTTAAAGAATGTTTGAAAAACCACAATGGCTCAGCTGGCATGATGGAGACTGTGGGAATGGTTCGTATGTTTCAGCGTTCAATAAGTCATCGTTCTGTGAGATATACATCTTACATTGGGGATGGCGATTCCAAAACATTCTCATCTATTACTGCATCCAATCCGTATGGAGAAGATATCACAGTTTCAAAAATTGAATGTGTTGGACATGTTCAAAAACGAATGGGAACTCGTTTACGAAAATTAAAACAAATGAAATCCAAACTCGGTGATGGGAAGTCGATTGGTGGAAAGGGAAGGTTGACCGACAGAATGATCGACTTAATCACAACATACTATGGAAATGCAATCCGACAAAATAAAACATGCCTGTCGGATATGCGAAAAGCTGTTTGGGCTGTATATTTCCATATACGTTCAAGTGACGAAGAACCATTGCACAGTTTTTGTCCTATAGGTCCTAATTCTTGGTGTAAATATCAAAATGAAGTATTAGAGGGTAGTGTGGAATCTTTTAAACACAGTAACAAATTGCCAGAGGCAGTAATGGATGCCATAAAACCTGTATTTAATGATCTATCACAACCTAAACTCCTACAAAAATGTCTAGGGGGTAAAACCCAAAATAATAATGAATCCATTAACTCATTAATATGGAAATTATGCCCAAAAACTTTAGGTTGTGGTAGAAAGATTGTTGATATTTCTACAAATGAGGCAATTGTCATTTTTAATGATGGCAATCAAGGCAGACTAAAAATTATGCAATCGCTTGGTCTGACTGTTGGTAAATTTGCGCAAAAATTTGTTACACTTGTAGATTTAAAAAGAATTCAGACTGCAGAGCGACATTTTAATCTCCGCACAAAAGAAGTGCGACAGGTTAAAAGAATGCAATTTAAAGCTACTTGTAAAAAATTAACTGAAAAAGAGGGAACATCGTATGCATGTGGCGAATTTTAACATTTTAGAATCATAGTAATACACTGCTTTCATATCACAAATTATTTAATATTTATAGTAAGTACTTGTTAATTAAGATATTAATTGTTTTATTAAGTAATATTTATAAATTTTTAACTTTATTTTGAAGAAATGAATCACTTTGTTGTATTTTGATTATTTTGTAGCTTTTGATATTGTTTCGATGCTTGTACTGCATTGGTAAAATATATGTTTTTAGTTATAATAATTTTAATAAATTGAAGTTTATTGACTATAAAAACTTCACATTAGTTTTAATTTAAAATTTAGTTGTTGTTTGAGTAACCAGAATAATATATATATATAACTGTGGTAAATTTTATGTTTGATGTCAATTTTCTCAGAACGTCATTTTTTCTCATTACGCGCATGATATTTTCAAAACCGTTCCATGGAAAATGATCAAATTTTTACTGGAGATTCTGACCATATCTGTACTTAAAATAACGAACCAGTTTGAATTTTTAATGAAAAAATTTAAAATTACAAATAAAAAATAGCGAAAATTTTTTTAAAATTTTATAGTTAAATTTTAAATTGTTATAGTTTACTAAAAATTTTAAATCAGTGTTTCATGCTTCGTCATTTTAAAGATAACACAATTTCCAACACTTAGCAAAAATTTCATCAAAAAATATTGGTAACTTTTTTTATAAAGCTGCGCGTAATGCATATCACTTGCGAAAAGAAAACCAAAATTTCTTTTTGTAATTATCTAATTAAAAATTTATCCCAATTAAAAATGTGTTTGTTGGATATGTTTTAAGTAAAGTAATATCTATTTGTTTATTCCTCCAAAATTTACATTCCAGGAAACAATAATAAAAAAATTATAGAGCTTTAAAGAGCTCACTATTTTTAACCATTTTCGACTTTTTAAAAGGTATGTGACCCCTTAAAACACTGTATATTAGCTTAGGAATCGTAATATGAGTCCAATCATCACGTGATTTTATGAAATGTGTAAAACAATATGAACTGCAAAGCGGAAAAAGGATCATATAGGGCGCTATAGCAGTTTTTTCTATGTATCTCCAGAAAAGAGGAATGAATTCGAATACAAATCAATACATAAGCAACTAAAACTACCATTATATGCCAATTATTCTAAAAAGAATGGATCCCATAAAATCCAATATTCTTCTATTTCAGGTATTCTTTTTAGAAGTTAATTGATTAATGCATAAAAAAGAGCCAATTCGGATTCCCGTGATCTATTAAAAATATAAAATTTAGCTAGATCAGAAAGGAAATTTATTATAAAGAAATGAAGGTTGTACATTCAAGTAAAGAACACATCATTTAAAGTCAAAATTCGTAAGAATATTGATTTTTAGCGTAATCTATTTGAAAGGTTGGAACATGATACTTAATCTAAAAGCTATCAAGAGTACTTATTACTTGATATTTTTAATTATCTTATTCTCTCGAAAAAAATTGTTTTAAAGTAACAATATCCCACGTTAACTCGAATCGTGGCTAGAAATATATTGTTAATTAACGTTAAAATTTAAGATAGCTGTCATAAAATAAAAAATTCTGCATGAACTATGATTAAAACGAAATTAATCTGCAATACAATAAAATTCAGAATATAATAAAGGTATGATTAAATTTGAGCATGTATGTTACATAGTGTAAATGGCGACGAGCAGCTGTAAATCATTTGGTGTCTGTTACGAGGCTAGTTTGGATATTGGCCAATTATTATTATGAGGCATTATCGGATATCGCTTTCAGTTATAATCGCCTCCACATCTGCATGCAGATACTGTTACGAACTAGAGTAAGAGGTATTCTCTATACTGATTTTGACATGTAATACCGTTTGAAGGATACTCTGGCTTGCATAGCAAAACATCCACTGAAAACTACCTATCGTTAATAAAACGTTTTGCAGATATTTAAGAATTCCGATGTCCAAAAACCGTATAATTCGTTTATCCATGTTTTCGCTGTGATGAATAGCAGTAGATTGCTTTTTTTTATCTCATCAGTTACTTCTGGAAAAATCATTAACTTCCTAAAATAAGACAACAAATAACCAGGCAAATTTGTCAATAATTGTTTGATTGGAAATCGCATTACAGAATCAGGGATCTTCGACAAGACAGCAACTGAGTCCGACTTTACATGCCATATGAATGAGGCCACTTAATATAAACCATAATTCTTGGAGTGCGAGTCATATATACTGCTATAATTATTCATGGTCTTGATGAACTTTGCCATTAGGCCAGTAATTCCCAAAGTGGTCTATATAGACTCCTTGGGGTCTATAGCGATCTGCAAGGGGTTCACGTCAGCGAAAAAATAATTTAGTGGTCCATGAAAAGGAAATTGGGGTCTATGTGATTGTGGCTCTCGTTAAAATAGATTGTGACTCTAATTTTAAAAGAAATTTAGTCAATTGGAAACCAGGTTTTATACCTACTTAACTCTCATTTATTTACAAAATTTAATGTTAATTTACTGTTACAATGTGACAACATACATTTTATTAAAGCGAGGACTATTTAAACGTTTATTTCCAGAAATAAGCTAAAGATGAGGAATATTAGAGGTCGTGAATTTTCTCAATTTCTCATAGACAATCTGGCAGGATGTTTTAATATACGTTCAATATTTAAATTATCTTTATTCGGATTTTGAAACTAGGTTTGAGAACGTTTTGACTATGGTGATAACATAGTGGGTGATGAACCCAAACGACCACATTGAAAAAAAAAGTCATATTATAATAGGAACTGATCGGAACAGACAGTAAGGGAGATCTAGTTTAAAAGCAAGCTTTAGAAACCGATGTCAGCTATTTTAACTTTAAAAGACATCTGTTACTTGTTCCGAATAATGGAATATCTTGAGGAAGCTTTTTTAATTGCTTTTCCTTGTGAGAAACACATTCTGCATGGTACCAGATTCATTCCTCCCATTAAAAGCATTTGTTTGTTGTTCAGTTATTTTATGTATTGACTAAATTTAGTTTAATTAATCAACATGTGTTTCTTAAGTTTTACATGCTGTATTTCATAACAATTAGAAAAAAATTAATTATTTTAAAGTAAGTAGTAGTAGTACCAGCTGTCAAAAAGACGTTTAAGTCGATAAATTTGTAAAAAAAAACTCAATATTAGGTAAGCAGGGATCTACTCTAAACCGAAAAACATGGTAAGGGGGAGTGTGTGTGTAATAACGTTGGCCGGTGTTGGTGAATTCGTTTGTCTACACAGGGTTTCACAGAAAACATCTTCAGAGTGGACGTTCATCTTTTTATTTTGACATGAAACAACAAAGAAGTTACGACTTCACAATAAGCATACGAACACACAAAGACATAAAGCTGCAGCTATTTACACGTATTAAAGACGACCAGCTGGAGACAAAAATGGCGATGATTACGAAAGCAAACAGAAAAAGATTTTTCGCTTTATATACCGGCAATGACAATCGCGTGACTGCTTTGTATTAAGAGTTCTGATTGGTTAAAATGGGCGGGACAGGGATTTCGGATACTAGTTGATTACGATTACGATTAAGGGGCTTTGGTTTTGAACCGAAGAATTAAAGCTTGTTTAAATATTATTAAAAAGATTTAATTAAAAGAATGCTAGAGGAAATTATTACATATATATGTCAGGCTCTATGCCAGCTGGTAAATGAAGGAAGTGGTCATCTTTAAAATATCTGTACTTTATGATGTTATCCTCCAAGCTTAACTATTCCAACATGGCGGCCCCTTTGGCGCCTAATCGGACGGAACAAAAGATATCACCACAGGAAAGAGTCACCAGGCTCTCTCCCGTTTATTCTCTTGTCTACATCAGTGCTCGCTCTACCTTTAAATCGTTCTATTCACTCTAAAATTTCTTCGCGATAGTAAAGAGTTCACTCAATTTTAATTCATTTTTAAGTTAAAGTTTCCAGACCTAACACATATATATATATATATACATACTTTTAATGTACTCTGTTCTCAAACATACGACACATTCGATATATGAATAAGAAATTTTTTTCTTATATAATAAATTCTCCAGGATGTTGTTGTGTATTTTTAATCCTGGGATAGATATATGAAATACAAGTGTAAGAACAAAGACATACAATACAAACAGAAGAACAAAGACATACAATACACAAACAGAAGAATATAGACATTTTTTACAGATGATGACCCCATCATATAACAAGAAGAGGTGCTCTACTTTACATTCGAGACGGGAACCCATTACAAGCGAAAGTCCCACTTCTTTTCCCGAAGAAAATACAACGATGCCTTACTCGGGATTCGAACCCAAACCCACTCGGTTACAAGCCGAGGGTCATATCCACCATACTGGCTGGGTGGCATTCTCCAGGATAAAAAATGTATTTATATTTTCAATACAATACTATTGTGTATTCAGATTGTTACAGGAGTTTCAGCAATAACAAGTTTTTCGCACAATAGTTTTGACTATAATACCATATTTTATGCAAAATGAAAAAGCCAAAGATTTCCAAAATACTGCAAACAGTTTTGTATTGATGGAAATGTTTGATAAATATTTTAGTATCATTTCTATTGGAAATGAAACATCTGGAAGGAACATCATTTTTTATTCAAAATTTCAGAAATAATTTGAACATATCGAATAGACAATAAACTCCAAGCTCTTTTTTTCAGACCGTAAAATGTCGCTATGTTTGCACAAATTAGCATTGCTATAATATATATTTATATCTATTTATCATATCATTTTCTTAAAATGTTGAAGAATCCAATAAATATGTAGCTTTTTATTATATAGAGAGTTAAGTATACATTTGAAAATAAAGTGTAGAATGAAAAATGCGTTATTTATTCTATGAAGGAAAATATTGTTTTGTTTCAAACAAAAAATAAGTTTTTATAGAAATATGTCTATGCATTTGGATGTCAAAATAAGATACAAATTGAATCTTAGGTGTACACTCTTCAGAACGTTTCTAATAAAATTTTAGTTATTGACCTAACGTTAATATATGATTTAAGCTGCATATATATATATATATATATATTCTGTTCAATAACATTGCCCATGTTGAGGTTTGATAACTGGGTTGATAAGGCATTCCATGTCGTCCGAATCATTTGTTTTTATATATATTTGTCCTTAAAAATTTTCGATTTATGGGAGAAGTTCCGTCAGAAAGCATTTTTGAAAAGTGAAAAAGTGTTTCAAGAATTATTGCTGTTTTTTGGCATAAAAATGTTAGTAGAAACCAGTTGGTAAAACTGATAATAGTAAATTTTTCTAACTCATTCTTACATGTTTGTTCTACTGTGTAAAGCGCAATAAATTTGGTGATAACGTTCTTGCATTATTCAATTTGAGAATATAGCAAAGAGAGGTCAACTACCTGAGAAAGAATAATTGAAAAAAGATCATTGTACAACGAGAAATGTATCAATATTTCCGATATGATAAACAAGACATTTTTTGATTCTTAGTTTTGAATTTCAGAAAAGTCAGCGGGTAAAATATACTTTTCGAGAAGTTACTTTAACAGCTGAATTTCAAATATCAATCCTTCTTGTCATAAAAAGTGCATTTGTTAAAAAAAAATGTATGCATTTACTCTTATACAGTATGTAAGATAATAACTACCTGGAATATCAATAAAAATCTTCCAGTATGAAGTGAAAAACAATTTTTCCTTTTTAAGTCATATATCATTGCCAAATTGACAGTAAAAGTCCAGTTTATCATGTTAGACTTTGCTGCATTCGAAACCCATTTGATGTTGACGAATATTTATTGGTATCACTTCTTTGATCGTCGAGTCTTGAATCATCATTTGATGTTTTATGTATGAAATTTTATAATCTGTTTTGCTTTTTTTAAAAAAAAAATATTATATCCGCTTGAATATTTTAGTAATAAAATGAAAAATCTAATAATATGTTTCTGACTGCTTCAGTTTTTTTAAAGTTTTATGTATATTGAGGGAAATTATTGCGTTTAAGGTTAATTAGAATTAATGAAGGCTTAGGAATTATTCATTCTTAAAACTGTGATTCAGTAAATATGAATCATTTCAACATGAATGAAAGCAAAGTATCACTCTTAAATTCTTTGATTTGAAAAGAAGAAAAGTTTTGAAGAAATATATATTCACTTGCGCTATTTCATACTATACCATCTGTTTTGTTCGCTTAATATATAATAATAATTATGTTATGTCATTTTATTATATTATCATTTGTATTATTAGTTTTTATTCGTTTTTATACGGTAGTAATTGCGTTACGATAGACTAATAAAATCACTAATACTCAGTAAGATTTTAGAAAATTATGCTGAACATCATGTGAAATTTTGGATCATTTACAGTGATTTCAGAATTTGTATAAACGTATCAGTTCACTTTACGACCATATGAAAGTTTAAATGTGAATGAGTTATAATTCTGAGTGTAAATATATATGGTTCTTTAGAATAATTCGTTCAGCTAATCTAAGAAGAAACATATATGCATAATAATTTAAGTATTTAACTTATATTAAATTTTCTTTATAAGAAATAGCATCACAAGAAAATGAAAATAAGTGTTTAACACACACATTTATGTAATCAATCGTTGCTAATTTGATTTGATAATTTAACTTGTTTTTGTTTTTCTCTGAAAAAAATTGCAAATTTATTCGACGGATTTTATATGAAGAATCTATATAAAAGTAACAAGAATTAATTAACCACTAATAGTGGAGAAATGACTCAAAAATAATATCATTATTCCCAGTAATAACAAGTACTGGAATACAGATTCACTGACCTGTATTAAAAAGCATTGCTCACAATAATGGAAAACAGTATTATAATACCCTTATAGTTTGAAATACGTTGGTTGGGAAATAATTGTTGAAATATGTATACGCAGTTCCCGAATATGTTGTTAGCTCCAGAAAAATTTAAGTACTAAGAAATCGAACGAATTTTCCAGAACAAAACATAACTTAAACCTTCTCTCGGATAAAATTCCTTGTATTTTCTTCTATAGAATACTCGCAAAATATTTGTTCTATGCAAAAGATCAGAAATTGTTTCCTCAATAAAATGTTTGCGACGAATATAACAATTAATAGTATTAGTGGCATATGTTAAACAAGCTCGGACACTTATCTTGCTCTTGGTAAAACAAATGAAGTAAACAGAAAATATTTTCTAATTTTCAGTAGTCTACATTTTTATTTGAGAAGCAATGTGCTGATAAATTGTACTAACCGAAATGTCACCGGATTCTGCAAACACATATATTTGTGTTAAATTAAGAAGTATACGTTCAGTAATTCTTTCTTCCAATACTTCATCTTGTATTTACTTATTGCTTCCAGAACTTTCTCCATTTGTTTCCATTGCTTTTAACTATCTTTGCGCCTGATGGAAAACACCTGCATTCTAAAGCTTTGTTTTGGCAAAGATTGTGGTCCAAGTGTGCTGATTACGGGCGTAAAAAATACGTAGAACAGTTCCAAATAGTACTCGAAGCATAATTAGTGTTCTCTTAGTTTGCTAATTCTTTGTTTTGCATGCATTAATATTTATTTTCTAATTTGGTAGTTCATTTTCTTATGATCGGTACCATCAGGATAAAAGTTGAGTCAACATAATTCGTTTAGTCCATGCCTTGATTATTTCTATAAGTTGATTTGGTACTGGAGTTTTGCTAACGACCAATTCCATTGCCCAATTATATTTTAGTGTGTAGAGTATGTTCTAAAGATAAACTCTCTTAAATTTTAATTTTCTGCAGCAAACTTCACTTCTGTTCAAAATATCTCTCAGCAAACACTTCCCAGAACAAAGAAACCAGTACAAAAACCTTTCTTCCTGTACTTCATCCAATATTAAATCTTCGATATTCTGCATCCAACGATAAATAAATCGTTTGCTTGAAATGCTGTGAAGTATATTTGTAATCGCAATCGTTTGGAGTTTAGCTGCTTCTTTTTCGGAATATCTCATTTGGAATATCTCTTTGGGTGAAATTGACAAATTCTATTAGTGAACATAAATTAAATTTCCATGCTGTTGCGTCAATTTCTTTTCGATCAGCTACGAATTTACCAAGATTTGTGGTAATTTTTGGTATTTTTTTACAAAAAAAACAATTTTGAAATATTTTTCTGCTACAGAAATATGCACGGGATAAGAAGGGTGTGAAGGGACAGAAGAAATACGAATGTCATGCAGTTAGATTGTTTTTTTAAAATTTATTTAAACCAGAATATAGTTATTTTCTTGAATTTCATGAAGCAGCCATGATAAAAAAAAATTTGTTCTGGAATATTTTTTGTAAAAATGGCAAGTTTGTTCACTTTTACTGTAAATAAGGAAAGGTTGTTTATATTGAGTTGAGACATTTAAAAATATAAACTGTTCTGTTCATCGAAATCCTGAGAAGAGCAATATAATTTTAAAGTCCTGAATAATTTAAAATTTTTCATTAAAATTTCATTATAAAATGAACAAAGAGCTATTTTAAATAAATATTAACGTTATTATTGTTTATTTTACAATATATAGCGATTAATAGTTAAATGAATCAGTTTTCTGTGTAAATGAACTTCTTTAATGATGAGATAAGCTATAAATCAATATAACGAAAATTAATAATATTTTTTATGTATCCATTTCATTTTTTAAATATTTTACATTTTTTCACTAGAATGGGTATTAGAAAGTAAAATAGGTTTCAAAGGTTAATTAGTAGTAAAAAATCTCACGGATTATTTTTTGTGTGTTTTGTCCTTAACGATTAATAAGCGTAGAAATTATGACTATTAAATTTTTAAAAAGAACAATTTCGAATTAATTGAAAGTTCGAAACATTTACATCACAAATTTATCCTTTTAAAAATAATTTTTGTGTTTGTTAAATTATCTCATACCTTTATTTATTGCGAACATTGCTATTCACTTTTCATGTCATTGAATAGAAGCCCGATAGAAAAAAAATCTTTTGGCATAAATTGGCGCCCTTTTTTGAATGTCGCTAAAAGTGTGGTCTAAAGTACCAATTCTTGCTTTCGGAATTAATTTGAAAGCTCTATATTTATCGTATTAAAACAGTCTTATTAAGCTACATGAGTAACTATTTGCTGAGAAAAATATTTCTTTTGTCCCCTGCATTATATTAAAATATTTAATTAGCATTCACCATCTTTAATTATGTTTCTTATTCAGGAAACGCATTCTTTAGAGGGTATAACGTTTAAGTTTCTTTAAAGCAAACCTCTTTGGTTTAACCAACATATTTTTAACAGTAAGCATTGCAGTTATTAAAAGTCACCAAACTTTTTAGAATACAAAATGACTGAATAATATTCTACCACTAGTCAGTTTTCAAAAACAGCTTATAAAAATTTTAAACAAGTGTCATTTCTTTCAGATCCAAACGCATTTCATAACTTCTTTTCATTATAAATTCGAGATAAATAACTTTTTTCTTAATTTAAAATATAAATAACTTCGGTTATATACAAAAATTAGCTTTTTTTTTTTTGTACAGTTTGAAGAAAATTTTCCGACTGAAGATTTGACAAGGAATCAACAATTAAGTAGCAAAAAAGGAGCTTCTACTATCTTAACACAACTCAACTCAACTCCGTAACGAGTCGCGTTGAAAAATGAACCGTCCTAGGCAACAATATTTTTATCCCTGAAACGCCACTGACTTTTTTTTTCTCTTGAGGCTTACGTCCTGTTTCAAATTTTCCGGTTGAAATCATTTACTGAGAGTAGAAAGCTGAAAGTTTGTTGCGATAGATATTCTTTTAATTATTTTTTTCTTTCATATTCCATTTTTTATGGTGACAGAGCATTAATAACGTTCCAGGCTTGTTTTAATCTGTCTCTTATGCACCAGTGATGTTTTGTTTATTTTTCCTTACTTCCATTTTAACTTTTTATGCAAATTGTGTTTTTAGAATTTTTCTGCTTTTTGCTGTCTTTCACGCCGAAAAACTTATGTGGCGAGATTTTCTGCCTATACTCTCTTAGGACCGGTTGTGCCGAAACAAAGACTGTTATTAAACACTGAGTTTTTTTTTCCTTGGGAAGTTATTACAATATGTAAAATTTCTTTGGACTTAATTAAAGTGCTATATTTTAGTAGAAGCTAAGAATGTTTTGGGGTTGTTCTTAATTCCTTTCACTTGTATTCCATAATGCGAACAATTACAGTCGGTATATTACTTGTTAAAACTTTTTGCAGTCCTAATTACAGAGCCAATTGTTTTCTGTATTAATAAAAAAAAGGTTGTATTAAATTCTTATATAAATACTCACTCATTTTAAGTACCTAAAAATAACTGCGTAGTTTCCAATTTTATTCCTATAAGGAATAGCCAAAAGGCATTTGATACTTAGGGTATTAGACATTTTTTACAATTCAGGGAAAATACTTAAGTATTTTGCAGTTTTCATAAAGAAATATTGTAGGGTTCATATATATAATTTCCAGTAAGATTGCAGTGGAGTACTTATTTAGGAGAATACCCCCCCCCCCAATCCAAAAAATATTTTTGATCCCCCTGTGTCATAAAAAGTTTAAAAGGTTGTTGCTTTCATAAGATATTTACATAATTAGATATTTCAAGGCCGTGGGTAGCCTAGTGGTTAGAGCATCGGTCTCCAGACCGGAAGACCTGGGTTCGATGCCCGATGCCACCAAATACCCCCGAGTAGTCACGGAGTACGTGCTCGTTAAATCAGTGGATCCAAAAGTGTTGTGTGCTGAATCACAAGTGCAGGAGACTGGCGAATATTTCCCTACCCTTCAGTTTCATGTCTAAATTGTGGAGGTTGAGATAGGTGGTGTCACCATCTATCGTCCCTACGGGGAATTTCGCCGAGCTAATTCGTACTGCCACCTGTATTGTTCTCAAGGCCAACGACTGGCGTACTTCTAGCCCCTTGCCACGATGAATTTCGTGGGCCTCAATCTGACTACGTCAGACAGGTGGCATTAGCCACAACACTTAAGTATTTTGCAGTTTTCATAAAGAATGTTGTAGGATTCACATAATTTCCAGTAAGGTTCAAGTGGAGTACTTATTTAGGAGATCACTTTCCACCCACCCCCCTCCAAAAATGTTTTTGATTACCCTGTGTCATTAAAAGTGAAAATGGTTTGTTGCTTTTATAAGATATTTACATAATTAGATATTTTCAAGGTTTGAGCTCATTTTTGTAAAAGTAGTTTTAATATTTATGTGTAAATATAAATATTTTTTTTAAAAATTAAAATCACAATTTTTCCCAAATATTTTTACGATGTCCAGAATTCTTATTAAAATATCACAAAATTATTAAAATTGTGCACAGTACTAACATTTTACTGAGATATGAAATTACAGAGTTGAATGTGTAAAGGGATACGATCACTTGAGAGATAAAATACTATGGAAGTACAAATCAGTTTCTTTTCCTTTCATGATTACAAAGCAGATAACATAAAACACACACTCAGTTGAATATCGTACACATTTAGTTGGATAATTATTTAAATTGCTTTTTATTTGTTATTTATAGAAAATTAATTTATTATCTATTAGATGCATCTTTAAATGCATACACTTCAATTTCTTAGAACTACAGTCGAAACTCCATATTACGAACATCTATATTGCGAATTTTTTTATATAGCTAACTTTTTCCTCGAACCAAGAACATTTCACGATTTTTTTCGTAAAATGACCTCCCACGAGCGAAGTGCATTTTTTATATAACGAACTTTTTCTTTTGTGATTCAATTTCTTTCTCCCTAATTTTAAAGTATTTCTCGACATTTCAAATTATTCTCTCTTTTAACACATTTTATGGTAGTCATAAATGTTGAGCTGGTTTTATTAAGTGTTCCACTTGCCGAAAGCAACAGAATTCTGGGCGTTTCATCAAATAAGTGCAACATTTAACCGCTATTTTCGAGTTCTGGAAACATCTAACATATCCCCTTTCACCCTCTGTCGAGCTGTCTCGTGTCACCATGTCCTTTAACTAGCTACGTTCATTTGTAGTGTTGATCAGTCATTCTGGTAACTTCGTTTCTAGTAGCTCAAAAATGTCAAAACGTAAGTGCTTGAGAATCATCTGAGTAAAAAATAATTTAATTCTTCAGGAAGTGGATAAAGGAGTCAAAAGAAACTTTCCTTGCAGTTTTTCTTTATTTCGTGTTTTTTTCTTTGTTCTTTTTTTTATTGGCAACATATATAATATAAATATCTATTAATTTACAAAAATGGTGAATAATTCATTTTTTCAATATATTTTGTTTATGAATTTCAAATATTTTTATGTGGTTTATAAAGAAAATTGAAAGATAAACCTCTGTATAGCGAATTTTCCATATAATGAACATACATAACAAAATACATATTGTAAAAATATCAGGGAGTCTGACTCCGATTTAACGAATTTATCGTGACCGTACATTTTGTTTGTTAGTTCGGGATCATTCGTTATATCGGGGGCCAAATAAAATACAAGTTTCTAGCACATACATTTTGGAAATTCAATAATCAACTAAACAAAAAATATCCATAGCTAGAAATGTCACGCTTTTTATTCAAAAGATAAAAATACTATTACTAAATTATTGAGTACCAATTAATTGGAAATTTTAAAATAATGACTAATAGATGTTTGACAATCTTTTTGATTCTTTACTCGAAAGAGTTATTTTGTCGAGTTTATGCAGAAATGAAAGTACTACGTAATTTGTATTCTGTTGCTTGAGGTATGTTTTCACAGAGTTTCGAGGCAATGTAGAGCATTATAAAATATAGCAGTTTTAATAAGTTCAATTACTTGTTTCTGCAACTGGATCACTTTTCATTGGTTCTGGCAAACCAACAATTTCCTGAACTTTAACTACACAGATAGGCAGTCAGTCATTAAATGTAACATAATCATTAAAATCTTAAATATCTCTTGCATTGTAGAGTAGGAGGGGATGAGAAGGGAATTTCTTGTTCTATTTAACACTCACAGGATAGGTTGCACTCATGAATCATCTGCACCATTTCCCATCGAAAATTAATGCTTATAAGAAAACTTTTTTCTCTACTCCGGACAAAAAAGACAATTTGAAAAAAAATCCAATTTTTCTATCCTAACTAATAAAACAATGTTCAGCTGTGGAAAGAATTCGTTAATTTGAGGTATTTTGTTCGTTAAATAGATGGTTTTGCCTTTGTTCTAATCGGGGAAAGAGGAAAATTCGTTGAACAAGGGTTCGTTAAATTTGAGTTCGACAGTACATATATTTCTACGTCTATATCACTTATTATGCATTTATATATATAAATACACTAGATGTACTTAAATATCTTTAAATTCCAAGTTGTACAGAAATGTAATGATGGTAAACATAAATACATATTAACTTACTTTGTAATGAAAATGCTTATGAGAAATTCCTGAGGATTTATTTACAGTAAATGCTTTAGAAAAGAAGTAGTTTGCTGTTTTCTGTGTTATTTCTTATTACTGTAAGCAGTAACAAGGAATGTATGTTCCAGAAAGAATTCTCATAATTTCCTAAGCTCTCCCATCTCAACGTATCTACTTAGGATGAAAATTAATTCTGCTGCAGATATAACTTAAGTGCTTTGGTTAATATCCAAGTTACTGGCATTCCATGGATTGCTGCTTTATTACACAGAGATCCTAAGAAAGCCTTTCCCTTCATATTGCGTTATACCGTATAGTTTCCTTGAAAACAATATTCCTCTTTTTATTCCTTTCTGGCAAGAAAACGTTTATTCAACAAACAGAAAACAAATATTTATATTTTCTTACGTTTTCTGGAGAGCTTAAAGACTATATTGGGAATATAAGAACTTGGCTGTATCTATACACTCAACAATGGAAGGCTGCGGCCGAATAACTGTGCAACAGAGAAATATAAAATTTAAACTTCTCTTTGGATTCGAAGTTGTTTTTTTTATTGGTTTTTAGAATCTTACGTATTCATGGATGTGCGTGGAGTGATATTTTTGGATTTCTTTTCGACGTAACAAATGGAGTTTGGACGAGGGAATTTTGCCTCTGTGGGTAGTTTATGAATGGGAAGATATCTGAAAGAAGGCATTTTTTTTTCGTTTCTCATTTGCTGCTATAGGGTAGTGTGTACAGTAGCTTTGTTGAGTTTGTGGGAATTTTTTGAAAGATTCTTGTTTGGTTTATATTTGACTGTATGTTATTCAAATTTTCAGATTTTTCTCGTGGGGATACTTTAGTTTAAAAGAAACAATACAGTTAGTATTTTATACAAATTATAGTAGAACCCCAAAGTACGTGATAGGTGCGATTGAGTAATTACCGCGTAAGTCAGGGTATAATTTCGTATATAAATATTGTTACGTTGATCCGGGATTCGAGAATTTTATGCCAATCAGTCCGCAAAGAACAAGACAGTTCTTTAAGAGCGATTAGAATTTATTGTCGAAAATCCAATCCTTTAAATACAGGATTCGGCAGCAATATTCACAAAATAAATCTCAGAAGGTCTTCACACCTTCAACAGAACTCAGACACAATTATCGGTGTCTAAAATACACGTGTATAAAAGATTATTCACAAGCAATCGCTCCTTCAACAGCCGAAGTAATCACTAATCGCTTCAACAATCAGAGCAATACTAACTGATCGCTTGTCCAAACCAGACTGACTCACTTTCGACGAGCTCTTTCTCTATTTATATCCCTCGCGGATAATTCGAGAAAAACACGCTTGCGCCATAGGTCTTGAAATTAGTGTATTTCTCTACTAATCCGTTCTCGGGTGGGTTCCGAACTCGCCAAAAATGGTCGCCAAATTGGTCGAAAGTCGCCAAATATGACGCCAACGTGTATATATCGCCAAGATTTCGCCAAGTTCCCATTGAATCACCATTGTAACGTAAGGGACGGCGTTTGCTTTTGAATATTACAATTTTAACGTAAATTAAATCTAATTTAGAGAGTAAAATATAAAGGCGTTACACATCCAAATACAAATTATTTACACTATTTGACACAAAGTTCGTAACAATATATACAAATTATTTTTAGCTGGGAACGGAGACCAAAGAAATTAATAAATTAGTAAAAAAATGTTAAATAAATTCTTAGATAACACACACACAAAATCGCAAACTAAAGTTAATTTGATGTAGAAGTTACATAAAATTTAACAAAGGTCTGCCGGCTCACAATTTTTTTTTCTCCCACAAAATTTCCTGGTAATATGCTAATAACATTTTTATTTTCTGTTTTGTTGGAGTATGTAATTTCTGAAATTTGTAATCTTTTTTCAACTTAACTCAGGCTTTTTGTTAAATATCCGGCCGTCATTTGATCTTCTGATCCAACTGGTTCTTCAAATACAAGTTCTTTAATGTAATTGCTCTTATATATACTCGTGCATTTCTATGAGTTCATCAATTGTCAAATCCTGATAGTGCGAATCCAGCAGTTCTTGAACGCCTTGAATATACACTTCTGTATTATTTTGCATTATCAAGATCGACAACTTCTTCGATCAAATTGCCGGTTTTATCAAGCTCTGGCAAATATTCCGCTTGAGTTTTAATGATGGAAAAAAAAGGATGATTCGGCGAGATTTGAAAATTGCTTAAATCGCGGTAGCATAAGCCGAGATATTACTGTATGAAAAAATTGGTACTGGTGATTGTTTAATTCTTGTGATTAGTTCTCACATTTCGTTAAAAAAACGTTAATAATATAGGTAAACAATTTTTGAAGTACATTGGAACTTAACCATGGTCCGAAATTACGATATTTGTCATCAATTAACATAATATAATTTGTAGCACGATGTTAATTAAAAATACAAATAAAGGTGCTGAAATAAATAGTTTTTTTAAATAGAAACCTACATTTCTTTGCTTATCTTTTCGGTATAATTTTATCTATCATTTTTATATCCACGCATAACGTGCACCCGTAATTTCGATCTTATTTTTGGTGTTAAAAGCTCTTGTTATACGCCAAAGTATATGAACATGACGCAAATTATTATGCTTAGAAACGAATTAGTAAACAGTTTCTTTACATTTTCCATGATCTATAATTCAATTTTGCTCTTGTTTTTTGCTCTTTCTTTGATGCAAGTATTTTCTGGATTTTCTTTAAAAAATATATTAATGCTTAAATAGAAAATATTGAAAGTTTTTTTGAAGTCACATCTAACATGATTATTCTACAGGATGTCGTTGTTATAGCATTTAGTTTTTATACGTCAAATATATCGTATTACCC
>BMAV01017814.1:565303-594819 GCA_019973955.1 Trichonephila inaurata madagascariensis | reverse complement strand
ACAAGAATGATACACATCTAATATATTTATAAATAAATTTTAGATTCATTTAAAATACTTTTAATTCGAATTTAATTCTAGTAGTAAAGTAGGTTAGACTCTTGAAGAGAAAATTTTTGCCAACATTTCTAAAAGTAGACCATTAAAGCTTACACGAATGTTATTAGATCCTTTTTCTTTGCAGGGGTCTATTAAGAGTTCCAAATCCCATTGACCTGTCTTAGATAAACCATTATCTAAACCTTACTACATCAATTGATCGATTCTTTTCAATTTGAAGATATTGGAATTTCAGTAAAAACCTTCGAAAAGTCAATTTCGCCTTCTTATAAGTGGAACATTTCCATCATCACAAAATAGTTTTATTTTCCGATAAATGGAATATTTTCTACTCGGATAAATAGTTTTTTATTGATAAAATTCACCTTAACTTTTACTCTTCCGGAAAACCATTTCATAAGAATTATTTATTTATGTGTAAATTTACTTGAGAAAGTTTTACATTTTTAAATTCCAAAAGATCATTTTAACGTCGCAGAAGCCTTTAAAGCTAAATCTTCTCGTAGTCCTTTTTTTTTTTAAAAAAAAATCCCATGAATAAACAGATACGAAATCTTTTTAACACATAATGGAAATACTTTGCATCTAATTTTTACTCTATTTTGGATACAATTTTAAAAGAAGCTTTCCACAGCGTCTTTGAAATTAATAACAGCAGTTGAATTTATCGAAATAGTAAAACTTTTTTCTATTTTTATTGTTTTATGGAAATAACATATTGGAAGCTGAACGTTTCCTAAAAGGTATAACTCATAAAGAGAATTGTGTATAATTGTTTATGTGGTTCAGAGTTTTAAAAACCTGCATGATTCAGAGAGCTAGTAATTCTTGATGTCGATGATGTCGCGTCCATGACGGGGCCAAATCAGACAGTACCGTGGGCCAAGATGACTATTCTGACAATCTCTTCAATATTATCCACGTA
This sequence comes from Trichonephila inaurata madagascariensis, assembly GCA_019973955.1. NCBI lineage: Eukaryota > Metazoa > Arthropoda > Arachnida > Araneae > Nephilidae > Trichonephila > Trichonephila inaurata. The sequence goes on along the minus strand of BMAV01017814.1, from coordinate 593,834 downwards.
GATGTTTGTTGACGAAAACAGGACCCCTATTTTTTGTAGAGCAGCAAGTATAGCTGGACAGCCAAAAATATTCGCAGGTGTTAGCTCTGTAGCTGAACAATTATCACAATTCCTGTAAGTTCTTTTACCATGCTTATCAATCTTCATTCCTCTCTATTGACCTGTTCTTAGCCTAGAAATGGTCATTGTTATAAGGCGTTCTCCACTTATATTACAGATTTGATGCTTTACAGGATTTGACTTTTCTCTCAATTTGAAATTTGCAAGAGCATTTGCGTCTAACATTGACAAACTTGTCATTAAAAGATGCAACTTACTAATGAATCATCGGTGCTGGTGTTATTGCTTTTTGCTTCACTTGTGAACTTTGGGTGGTAATGGAGGCTCTTGATCTATATGAGACTCACCCTATTTTTGAACAGGTTAAAGGTCTCGTCATTTTTTGTGACTCAAAAGCAGCCCTCCAGGCAATTCTAGGAATTGTTACATGAATGTATTCATCATTTGAAGAAATTTAGTGTCATACATATTTGTCAATTATAGATTTCAGTTACACATTTCTCCATAACTGAAATAGTTTATTTCAAAGTACATATATATATATATATATATATGGCATTTTACGTATGTGTCAATTATTAAGTTTAAATCCCTAGATTCTGTTTCATTATATTCAAAATCAATGAGCTGATTTTTCTCATTAACTATTTAACTAAATTTGGTACATTCCAATGTATTTCCTTGTTAGCGGAACTAAAGTTGTATGTGTGTATTGTACTTTTAATTTTACATTCTAAATTCTCAACAATTTTCTTTGATTTTGTAATTTCTATTGAATTCTAAACTTTAATTTTGCTTATAGTGTGAAAAAATAATACAATGGAAGCAATCATACATATATATTAATCTACTTTAATCATATTAATCATCAATAAAATTTTAAAATGATAAAAAATACAGCTGAGTTATATTTTACGTAATTGGATAAGTTATAGTATATTCGCAATATATCCCGTAGTATTAGGTTACCTAGAATAACTTATCATTTTTGTTACTTTTTTAATGATCTAATCTCATATTCCTTTAAATTAAAATGATTGCATAATTTAAATGCATACCATTTTAATATAAAAATAGCACAATATCGTAATCATTTTTTCATCATGATCACTGCTTCCTGTAATAGTCAAAATAATATTTGTCATGGAATGTATATATTCTGAAAATATTAGACTTGTGGAATATATTCTAAAATGATAACTTCGAATTTAATGGGTGTAATGGAAGCCTATTCCAATAGTTGTAGAGTATTAGAACTCATTATCCGACTCTGGAACTAATATCCTGTGATATATTGCTAAAAGGTAACAATTTCGCATGTATTTTAAGTAGAATCTTCCTTCGATTATTTTGCACTTTGTTTTAATTTTTTTTTATTGTTGTTAAATATATACCGAATTTTACTTACAAGGTTCATGAAATTTTTCATCATTCTTTTTTTTATTCCCACCACATTATAAATTACCTAATATTACAATTAACGCTTGACTTTCAAAGTAATGTGTCCCTTTCCTATAAGTTTAAACAGAAAAGTAATAATATATCAATTTAATAAATGTTTATTTTCAGAATGCCTTTGATATAAGTAGCCTTATTTCGTCAAATTCAAATTCACTCTGTTATAAAAGATTTACATACAGTTTTATAGGGTATACAACATGTTACCAGATAATAATATTGTATGCGTTCCATTATCATAATAATTAGAATACCACTTAATGTAGTAAATTTATCAGCTTCTATATATGCGTCCGATGTGCACCATATACGTACGGTGCTGTTCGTGATGATTTAATGTGCATCCATATTAGCTGGGGTACTAAATCCCACGTCTTTTCTAGTATTCCCTGCTGCTTCTGTTAATCACAGCATGATACTCAATCCTTACATAAATTCATCCAGATTTCATCCTAACAGATGATAAAGCACATGATTTCAATTTGCTTAAGAGTTTAATTTATGCAACTACCGATCTAGCTATTTCGATAGAGAGAATTTATCCATACCCGGTTAATTTACGTAGTTTTAATGTTATCTAGTAATTCGCTATGACAAAATGTATGCACGTTTCCTTAGTGATTGTTAATCTAATAAATACGCGTGATTGTAATGATAATTATTAAATATTTTGAATTATCAGAACATTCATGCCCAAACTATGTTGAACATTTAAACGTACGCGGATTAGTCTCCTATAATATACTCTTAGAATCATAAAACTTGTAGTATGTTAGTACTTAAATAAATACGAAGTATTGAAATTGATAAATGTTATAAAATATTTTTATCAGGGAGGAATTAACTGTAAAAAAAACCCATAAATGCGATACTACCCGCTTTAATATATACAATTGAGTCTCATATCGAAGCTGTCAAATATTTTAAAATATTTTCTATGATGGCTATGATGCTTAGTTTTTTTTAATTCACTTTTAAAAATTCATTATAAGTTTTTTAGGGAAATTCTACCCCTTTTATAATAACTAACCACATTTAATAAATTATTATAAATTCTAGCATATTTTCATTTTTTATTCATTATATATTATTTTTTTTTATCTTTTTATGTTAGAAAATCAGTGCTTAAGTTCTAGTTATATGTGTGTAATTTCCAATATAAAACGTATAATACGTTTGTAAGAGATCAGGTTATTTAGATTTGGGATAGCCATCCTTTATATCTTCGGGGAGCATTAAATATATAATTTTATATTTGACGGGCTGTTATAACTATATCGTCACTCATTTTTATGACTCTATTTACATTTCCATATCAATGAAAAGGAACTTCTTGAAAAGCTTGAAAAAAACCGCACACAAAACAATATCAACAAATTGAAGTGTTATGTCATTAATTTACTATAGTTTTCAACTCCCAGTTACAAACTTTACTTTATCAGTGACTCTCAACCACAGATTTTTGTGCACCGCCAAATTCTTTTAAAGTTATTAATTATATACTTTGAGAAAAAAGATAAATTATGTAACCGTTTAAAAGAAATAAACTAAGGGTATTAGCGGTATATTTAACTTATTCTTTCATGGCTATGAAGTGGCGCATATCCGGAGGGTAGAACCCGTGACCTATGGATCTGAAAACCAGTAACATGACCACTAGACAAAAGTGTTATCCACTCTGCCAGGAAGCTCTGTTACTGACTTATGTAGATTATACCGCTACACTCTCCCCCACCAGTGAGTCGGTGCATAGGCCAACGAATGAGATATTTGTTATGGCGAGCGTGTGTAGAGTGTTAGTTGTTGTTGCTTCAAGCGTGTTTGACGGCTTGGGTTGATGCGTCGAGGGGATTTGACGACTTTTGATTGCTTTTCATGCGGGTAGATAGCACCACGACAGATCAGAAGGTTGCCTTTTTACTTTATTCAGCCAGGGTCACCAATGAAGTGGTACATATCCAGTAGGACAGAACCCGCGACCTCCCGTTTCGTAAGCACGTAACATACCAATAGACAAAAGTGATCACCCCTGATCGGAGATTGTTACCGACTTATGTAGATGATACCGCTACAGATAGATGGAAGTGTATTACAGATAAGTAAAATTATTTTAATCTTATTTTATTATTGGCGTGTCACCAAATTTTGAAATTGTTCAAAGTGTACCGCAACTAACAAAATAAGGTTGAGAATCGTTGCACTAGATACACCTGCAAAAGAAGCTAAAATTTCGCATAACTCAATAAAAATTCGATTGAAGTAGCAGCCAAAATTTTGAAAGGTATAATACATATTCCATGGCACGTTTTTAAACTATATCTTCAATAACTTCCAATCTTTTTGCGGTCGATTAAAAATTGTTCATGTATTACCATTGGTTCATAGTCCACCTGTTGGTGACCCTGATTTAGGTCAGTGATTCCCAAAGGGGTCTATATAAACCACCAGGGGTCTACGACGGTCTCTGCAAGGATCTACGTCGACAGGACAAAAAAAATTAGGGTTCATGAAGTGTAAATGAGGGCTACGATTGCGGCTCTCATTTAACCAGATCTTTTCAATGAATGAAATAAAAATTCCACATACACAGGGGTTCTTATTTATTTACTTACGTAATATTTTATTATAATATAAACATATCTTTTTATCTCGAATTATGGAAGGTCACAAGAAAGCTTTTCCTAGTGAAAAGTAATTTCAGCGCTGTTAACAATCTTCATAACAAAAAACAAAAACAAAAAAAATGGACTTTACTAACTTAGAAGTACGATTCAACCTGACGAAATTGATGCCAAATGTTGAAAATCTTTTAAAAAAGTGTCAGATTCACAATACTCCCTTTAAAACCATTTTTTTTTGTTGCCCAGTTATTTTATAACAGGTACTAAATTTTAATTTAATTAATCAATGTTTTAACTTAAGATGAGTTTGTTTTCTTAAGTTTTTCTCACAGTACATTTCACTACAATTAAAAATTTAAATCTTTTAAAGTAAGTAGCTCTATACCTTATATCAAAAACACATTTAAATTGATGAATTTGCAAAAATTTAGTATTAAGTATGCAGGGGTCTACCTCAAACCGGAAAAAATGGCAAGGTGTCTTTGAGACAAAAAGTTTGGGAAACTCTGATTTAAATCATTGATTCCTTTCGAAAAATAATAATTTTCTAATAAATAAAATTCTTTTCTGTGTTTCGAAAAATTCAAATTCTAAGAAAGTGATTTCATAAAAGCGCGTATATAAAGTGCAACTAATAAATGTATATCTAGATTTATTCCTAAACATTGTAGTATAAATTCTATTAATTTCCTTAAACGTATGTAATAATGATTTAATTTCTATAGCATTATTTTTTTTTTTACTTTTAGTTTGCTTTGTTAAGTAGATGCATTGCTAAGAATATTAAACTATTTCGGAAATTATTGAATGCTACGTTTTGTGGAAATTATTCTCTGCTATAATTCATTATACTTGCAAATATATTCTATAACATTGGTTTCATTTTTGGGTTATCATTTTCAATCGCAATTTATTACTTCAATGTGGGCTTACAATTTACAGCATTGTTTACAGATTTCATGTATTCAAGTAATAAAATATTCAGTCTTTAGTTTACTAACGATGTAATTCTTAAAATTTCAACAATATGAGATTTATATGAGGGGTACTAAATGAACTTAGAATTGTTAATGCATTATTCTGTCCCGTGGAATTTTTAAAATATATACGTGGGTCACTGTGAAATTTTCGAGATACTCTTAGGTTTTTGAAGTCATACTTACAAAATTTTAGGAGGGTTCAAAGTAGTCTCCTCCAGTATCAATGCACTTTTGTAGACGAATTTTCCACAGATTAAATGCCTCAAACTATTTATTTCTAGGAATTGGTGAAAAAAAAGTCATTTACAGCCACATCAATCTCTGCTTCTGAATGAAAACTTCATTCACGTAAGTTCTTTTTTAGATTTAAATGTAAGCAAAAGTCACACATAGCTAGATTCGGAGAGTAAGTTGGATGTTCTATCACTTTAATTTGTTTTTGTTTAAGAAACTCAATTGTGTTTGTGTTCCTCCGCCTGTATGGGAAGATGCATTGTCATGGTGAAGCATTAGTCCCCTAATATTCACTTCTTGGAGAATTTCTGGAAAATATTTAGTGGTATACCAGTTTTCAGTTACTATCTTCTGTCCTTCCTACTTGATGGCTTTGACCAATCCCGTACTTCTGAAGAATACGGCATACATTACTTTTCCATTTCTCATTGTTTTTTCACCACTCTCGGCATGGGATCATCTTCAAAGACCCATACTTTGCTTTCTTGAAATGTTGGAACATCAAAAAACAGTATATACGTTTCATTACCCGTTGCAATTTTAGAAATGATACTGTGGGCACCATTATCTTGCAGTTTAAGGGTTTCTTTGCTGATTATGACAAGCTCCTCTTTTTGGTGTTCAGTTAGATTATGGGAAACCCAACGGCAAACTATTTTTTTTCCTATGTAATTTTTCATGAATAATTTTGTGTATGGCTGCGGACCCAATGTTAAAAAAAAAAAAAAAAGGTCTTTCTGTATCATTTGGTTGGTACAGAGTTTATCATCCATTAACATTTGTCGTATATCAGATACGTTATCCGGGATTACTGCAAACCCCGGCCTTCCTGTGTGTTCTTTACCCTGAAGAGAATTGCGACCTCTGCAAAATTCTTTAAACCATTTGAATACAGTAACACAACATGGAGATTCATCACCAAATGCTAATTGCAGTCGTTGATCGCATTCGTCTGCTTTTAATCTCGCTTTAAAATGATAGAAAATCATAGCACTATAATGTTCTCCATTTTCTCTTTTGTCTAAAATTTATTCTACACTTAACAACTTGAAGTAACTCAGTAAAAAAATCTTCTGCTGTGTTAAAATACTTTGCATTTTCAAATAAAATCGTTAACCTTTTTTTTTCTTTTTATGTAACTTCTTGTCTGCGCGTATCTCAAAAATTCCTTAGTTTCCCTCGTATTACTTGCAATTTTTCTGTTGAACAAAATTAGTTTTTTAATTTGAACTTTTATTCCATATTTGTGTGTGTGTACTTCATAGTTATCAAATAATAGTTTAATTTAAAATAACTAATAATTATATACACTATTATATGCAATTTCTTATCAGTAATTAAACATTAATTCTTTTAAAGATAATTTGGAACTAGCTTGTGTGATAATTTCTAAATGATTCAAATGTAAATAATAATATTTATTATTCTATTAGTACAAGTTAGAACAATATTTATTATCTTTCATGTAATTAATTTTTGTTTTAATCCATTATTATTTAGTGTTCAATAAAATAACAATATAATCGCATATGTTTAATTATTGCCACTTATTTGATATCCAAGTTAATAGAACTCCTTTTCAAATAAAACGCGTCTAGACGAACTCTAATACAGTGATTTTAATTTGAATTCGAAAGTGACACCATAGATACCCGGAATTCTAGATTAAAATTCGCTTACCGGAAGCGTGAAATTTAATTACGCTTAGATTAGAAGACTTGGCGCTGACAATTTAACGCATCGAATCACATGGTTTTATTCATGACAAATACAGAGCCTTGATTTGTTGTGAGTTCGTTTACATCAAGACAGAGAGTTCGATCTCTTTTATTGTTCAATTCAAAGATTTTTCTGTTTTTCGTGAAAACTTCCCCAAAGGATTAAAAGAGTACTTAGTTCTCACAGTTACTGTATGCGTCATTTCTCTCATGTAGCTATTTGTTTTTAAATCTTTTCATTTGTTCTTTCATTGTGGTTCGTTATAAACTTTTGTGTGTGTGTGTGTGGAATGTTTTCATCAAAGTTACTTAAGTTTATCATTTGAATGTTAATTAATTCTTTATAGAATGGAAAGAAATGAAAACTAAAATTATTTCTTAGTATTTCACAGTACTTGGAAATTTTATTTTGTTGAATAGGGTAACATTTATGGTTAAACGCTTTTTAAAGATAGCAGAAAAAAAGCCATTTTTCTCAGAAAAAATTATAATTAATTTCAATTAAATATCAAAATTAATATTTTAATTTATAGCTGAATACAAAAGATTTTTTCTTGTTTAGAAAAATTTAAATTGCTTTATTTTAAATCTTTCCTCGTAAATATTTATTTATGTTTCCTATATTATAGTTAAATGATTTATATAATCAGAATTATAAAGCAATCACATATTTTTTGTATGGGTCAAGAGAAAAAATTCTAAGGTTTAAAGTGAGCCATGTATAAAATACAGTATACCAATGCGTTCAAATGTGTGTAGCATCTTTTAATTGCTGTATAAAGCAGTACTCCTCAACATTTTTCCCCGTGGACCGGTCAATGTTTGATAATTTTACCACGGCCCGCTGAGGAGGGGAGGGGGGTGGTCGTTGACTGTTTATTTTTGAAATTGTTTTGGTTTCAGGATTTTAATTTACTGCACTTAAGCATGCATTCAGAACAAGGTGATTTTACAAAAATTGAATATAAATGGATTTATAACTTCGAATATAAAATTATTTTCATGAAAAGTCGCACAAACCCGAAAGAAATGCACCACAGTAAACAAAAAGGAATAATTTAATAATCCTTGTGTGGTGCGGTACTATTTGATCCGCGGACCAGTAATGGTAGCGTTCCAGGGGCTCAGGGTAGGGAGGCGATTCTTTGCGAAAAAGATCGATTTTTAAATCGATTCAAATCGTAACTTCATTAATCGATTCACAAAAAAATCGATGTCTGAAAGTTCGATTTATAAGAAATCGATTTTTTTTCAAGTCTGCATTTACAATGTAAATATAAATCCCTTTTATGAAAAACAAGAAAGATACCATAATAAACGATCTGTTATCAGTAAAATCAGGAAATATTTTACTTCAGGGAATTCGATAATTACAATTATTTTATTACCATATTAAAGAATCAGGTATAAAAGAAGAAATTTATTATCTAAATGTATTTGTTGCAAAGTTTAGAAAATAGATAATATAGCTTATAGTTCCCAACCCTTAATACATAAGCATTTTGTAAAAACAACAGTCTGTGAAGTCTACTGGAATACAAGCGGTTCCGCTCATCACTTGCGATGTTGCCGGCAAACGAAAAAAGGCGCTCACAAGGAACAGATGATCCCACGAAACTCATATACATCTTGGCTATTGAATGAACGTGGTGATAAATAGAGTTTTGTTTTTGGTCTTGCCAGTATTGTATAGGTCCATACTTCAGGTGCACAACTCCCTGCTATAAATGGTGTTTAAATGTAGTACACTCAACAAATTATAAATAATTTTATGGTTAAACGAAAAAATCGAATGTTGATTTTCTAGGACGAAATATTGATTCACTGAATCGACTCAGTGCTATATATCGATTTAAAAAGAATCGTTTTTTTTTGGCCCGATAAATCGATCTTAGACCGCCATCCTTAGGTTAGGAACCATTGCTGTAAAAGATTTCTTAGAACGCAATATGGTTATAATAAAGCAGAATGCCATAACAACAATAAACAGAATTCAAATGAGACCGTGTGATCGGTCTTCTTAAGGGTAGTTTTTCTTTTTTTGGAATCACCTCTCGCGCACGCACTACGAAATTAAAGCTAATTTGAACTACCACATAAAGTAATATTTCTTGTTAGAAAAAGCCTTAAGATAATTTATAAGTCAATCTACTTTTTGGTATGCCATGGTATACGTGACTCCAATAATAGCTCGAAATCCAGTGTTGAATTTAAAAAACGGAAGTATCATTTAACAATTCATTCCAGTTATTTGAACCTAGCAGGCAATAATCTTTTATCAATATTCTTCGGAGCAAAATTGTGTGTTTGTGATTGATATTTTCGTCATTAAATATAAACTATGTGTTATTTCCTGTTTACTTCCTCTGAATACAAAGAACATATGCAAATATTTTGCTTAAATTAATAAAAGCCCAAGAACGAAGCAAAATGTAATATAGTAATAAAATGTTTAAAAATGCATTTTTTAAAATTTTTAATTAGCTAATAATTTGTTTATATTTCATATAATTTAAATAATATTTTACATGAATTACTTTTTTAATCAAGTTAAATTATTTCATCCCACCTTGATACCCAGTTTTTTTTTATTTCCAATTGGGCTACGGATTGGTGTTTTACAATTGAAGACAGTACATTCCCCGGGCGCTGATGTCTCTTTTTAGTGCGGCACCATATAAGAGGCATACCTTCTTCAAGTAATTTTGACTCCAAGCTTCCTTCTCAGAGGGAGACACATGAGCTCTGACGATGCGAAACTGTGTTCTTGAGAATTTAATTTTGCCGAAATTACCCAATCCAAACAGGCACTCATGGGATCTTTTGCATACCGCACAATTGTGAGAGGTTTGGACCTCTCTCTCTTGGGCACCTAGATGAGTGAGTGTTAGGGAAGGAACACTCGACATGATCCAATTAATCTATTTATTTACCACACAAAGAACATACATTATTTCAACTAATAATAGAAAAAGAATGCCTCAATGTTAACCGCGAAAGTGGAACAACGACGGTATAACGCGAACTAAACTATTAAACTTGATTCTTACCCTTATAAAGGATCAAACCTATCATCCGATTTAAGCTAATATCAAATCAATCCTATTGAACAATCGTCACTTTAAAGTTTCCTCCTAATAAGAATCAAATCGCTATAACTCTAATATTATACCTTCAGTAGCAATCTCACCTGACCCAAGTATACATACTCTCTCTCAAGCTGGAAACCTCAAATATATATAGTAAATTAATTTAAATATCACGATTCTCTTCTTCCGAAGGGTTGGTTGTGACTAACGCGAATTGATAGCCCAAAGATTTCCCAAGAAGATTAATTAGAAAAACACGTATACATCCGTCACACAATCATACGACATATTTTAATTCCACTTATCGTCGTTCACTTTAGCCACATGTTAATTTTCAGAAATACCTAATTCCACCTAATAATGCGACCATGGTAGCCTACAGGTCAAGGTGACAAACTCGTGCCTGGCGTGCCATGAGTTCGAGCCCAGTACTGCTGAAACCCGACATGCAGAGAGAACAAATGCACGTCAAATCTCTCGAGGTTCAAATGTCCTCTTGTTGGTGTAGTGTGGAAGTTAGGAGAGAGGCGTAGCAGCTCAGATGTCATCCTCGTCACTTGACCATGGTTTAAAATTACGAGGTCCGTCTTCAAAAGCGCTCGAGTAGTTGAAGAGAACGACGTTAATATTCACTCACCCGTGCCCAATAGTAATTATCAAGAATTATAAAATTTCAGTAAGATCATCAATAAGAATTATGTTTTAAAATATTTATTTCCTATTATGCAAACATCCATATTAATTAACTAAATTTTACAACGTAATTTTTTTTCCACCTTTTTATATAATCACTTTTTTTTATCGGAATTTTAAATTGTTTAGCAATTTACATGACTGTCAAATTGCGTTAAGTTTTATTTTAGGACCATATTTCTTAAATATATTCTAGCTTCATCAAAGGAGATATTTACTTGTGAAAAATTAAAACTAACCTATTTTTCTTTAAAAATGTAGCTAAAAATATTTATAGAGTAAAGGAATTTTTCTGAAATATGCCCTTAAATATGTATTTTTGAAAGCAAATTTTGTGCTTTATGAGTATAGTTTAAACAAAAATTATTTCAGCTTTGTAGTCAGTTTTTTATAAGACGCCACCTGCATGAAAAGAGCAAATTATCTTAATTAAAATTCGTAATTAATGTGCCATAAAATGTATTTCATCCAATTTCATAACAATGTTTTATTTTTGAAAGTGAAATCCTTTTTTATTTTATTAGAAATTTATTTGAGCGAAGATCTTTCAGCAATAATAGGCTGAATTGTGTGTGTGCTATTAATAGTGAACATAAATTAGTAAACATGTTCATTGTATTTATTTCACTCTACTTCCTTGATTTTAGTTTTCATAAATGTTTCCTATAACACAAGCTTCCTTAGGTATTTTTATATGTTTTGATGGAAATAAATATTATAATTAATGTATGCGTAATTTTAAATATTTGAAGGCGCTGCAATTGTTTTTCTTATATATAGATTATATTAATCAAAAAGAGAGAAATCTCAAGAAATATGAAAAGAGTATCATTGAAAGAAATATATAGGAAATGCAATGATGATAATAATTAAAATAAATATTTTAACATAGCAATACTTTATTTAAATTAAAATTTAAATTTCGATTTGTTTTAATAAAAAATAAAAATTAAAATTTCGATTTGTTATAATGAAAAATTAAAATTAAAATTTCGATTTGTTTCAATGAAAGATTTAAATTTGAATTTTATTTAACCCTGTTCATGCTATACTCCCTAGAACAAATGTTTTTAGAAATATTTTTTCACTTGAAGAATCAGTTTAATACCTATTAAAAACACAAAATATTTTTTTCGAATTCTACAGTTCCGTTAAGGCTTAGGAAGAATAATTCTATTTATATTAAATATTCAAAGTAAAACCTAATTATTGTTTTTAAGACTAAACAACAAATATAAGTAAGCTAAAAATCGCCACGAGCTTAGAATATTTTTAAGAAGAATTAATTCTTTTAAAAAGTTTTAATTTAAATAAAAGGATATATGTTTGTGTATCACAAATTTCTTTTTCATAAGATGCGTTTTTTATCACAAAAATATTGGTAATTATTTGCTGTGATGAATTAAAAAAAGATATCACATATTTTTTTCTAGTTCTGTGTTTCTATTGAATGTTTTATAACTCTAACTATTCAATTTTTTTAAAATTGCTAGTTGAGTTCCAAAAGATACAAATTATTTTCTATCACTATTCTGAAATAAAATGTTTGTGCGCAATTTTTACATTGTTTATTAAAACATGTTTCAAAATACAATGAAATTATTTAAGAATAGATTGAAAATAATTTTCTTCTGCATAATTTTAATCAAAATGATTCTAGTTGTTAAATCTAACAATTTTAATATGTGAAAATATTTGCAATATTTTTTTTTCATTCTTTTTTTTTTCATAACGCTATGTAAACCTATTTAAATCTATTGAAAAGAAAATATAAACTTACAGTGAATAAATAAAGCACACTATCATTAATAAAAATGGTTAGTTGATATGAATAAACATAACACATCAGGAACAGATTGATTGTTTTTCATTATCATCATATGAAAAGCACACGAGGGCTTTTGCGGGTGAACCTCGGAAATGACGATGATGACTTCTGAGCTAGCATCCCATCCATCGAACTTCCACACAAGGCCAATGTGAGGACTATTTAACGCGGATCAGCTTCTTTACAAGCGAGTTTTTTGTGAGACCCGACTTGGAACCCAGAACATGACAGAAATAGCATCGGTCACATAAGTTTGCGTTTATGACTACTCGTCAACCCCGGTCATCCATATGAGGAGCTTTACGAAGGCGGTTGGCGTCAAAACTCATGATTCATGATAGTATTTTCAATCTCATTTTCATTTTAAATAAATGTGGTGTAAACCTTTTTAGTTCGTGCAAATCATTAGAAAGACCAGAACTTCAATATGTGGTAAAACATAAAAGTCGAAAATCAAGAGTTCATGTCCTTAACCAATTTTTAACCACAGTGGCAACATTAATAAAAAATAACTTCTTTATTTTTGACTTTTCATATTTTTATAGTTATTTTCTGTGGAAAACCAGAAACAGACGCTTTAGCCTTAAAATATCTTATCTTTTTTTCAATTGAAAAATTTGGCTCTATCATTTTTATTTTTCAAGTTATACTAAAAGCCATGTCAAATAAAAGTCATTTTTTAACTATACAAACTCGCCAGAATATTATACATTCTTTTAAAACTCCTGAGTGAGCTAACATTATACAAAAATGATAAATTAACTTAGAATCTCTAATCTACATGTTTATGTACTTATACACCTGATTTAGTATTTTGAAAAAGTGCAAAGTAACCGAAAATGCAAATAATGTCGTGTAAGAGTTTACAGCTTTCTCTATCATTAAAATATTTTCAGGTAAATTTGACAATCATTTCCATATTGCATCTGATTTTGTGATAAGAAATTCTTTTTTGAAGATTTAATTATAGAAAATATATTTTTGATTTTCAGAAAGGAAAAACAGACACAGTTTTTTAAATATTGGTTTTTTTTATTAAAAACTTAAAGATTACGACAAAGATTATTTTGTTTACTAAATGGAAGGAGAAATTTTTACGATTTATTGATATTGTAAAATGTGAAACACTTTCGCATAAGAAATACACTCTAAGACAATATAGCCTAAAATGCGGACCTTATATATTGTCCAAAATGATTGATATAGTAAATAATAGGTGTGAAAGAATTTATTGAGAATGCTTGAAATTTTTAAGGTGTGAGAGAAAATGTGGGGGTGTGACTGCATAATATAATAATAATAATACTCATATCGTATGTACATTTCATTTGTGTTACTATCTTTGTATTGTTAAAATCATAAGATGTATTTTTATTTTTCAGGTAAATAACAATAAACTTCCTCGAACTATTGAAATACATAATAAAGCTAGATTACGTATAGGTAAGTGATGAAATTTAAATATTTTCTTAGTAGAACCTTTTATTGAAGTTTCGAAATTCTTCATGAATTATGAAATTACCAAATACTCGCTAATATATTTTATTCAATAATATATTGCTTTCAAGATCAAGATGTTATTTGCTTTAGATTCCAAAGTTTTTAAACTGTATTGTATTAATTATAATATGCTCGTATATATATAAATTAGAGTAAAATAAAATAATAAAAGACAAATTGCAATTCCTTCAAAGCTAAGAATGAATGAAAAGGAATTTTAAAAACCTATAAAAACCCGCCGAAATATAAGCAGACATTTAAAAGTGCAATAGGCCAAAAAGGAAAACTATTATATGTTCTAGAGCTGACACTGATTTAGGAGAGTGAAAAAGGGTTAAGCTTGCTTTACAGCAAGAGTGTCAAACTCAAAGGCTAAATGGGGCAAACAAGGTTTAACTTTAGGTGAGCCGCAAAAAAATCGATATTCTTAGAAACGTAGGTTTATTTTGAATAATACATTATGATAAATGTACCGAAAAAGAACAAAACAATTTAATGTGTGTTCGTCCATACTTGACAACTCATTTCTACTAGTATCTTTCCTATTTTGGGAGAATTTGTGACATTTCATAAAAAAAAAATACTCTGTGCCTATATATAGGTCGGGCGGCAAAAATGTTCGTTGTGGGCCTCGAGTTTGACACCCCTACTTTACAGGATCCAACCATTCCCGTCCAACAGAAAATTTCGACATAATAGTGCAATAGAAAGTTAAGAGAAAACAGAAAGAATAATGGAGTCAAGTCTAATAATAGCACGTGTAAGCAAAAGGACTTTTTATAACAAATAAGCTGAATGGAATGACTATTGCAAAATTGTACAATGTTACATATTGAAACAAATAAACCAACAGTAAAATCTTTATTTACCAAAATTCTTTAAGTTCCCGAAAAAGAAAATAATATATATATATATATATATATATAGTAAATACCCCACCTTCACACCCTCGTTTCATTTTTTTAATTAATTCCATATTACGAAATTCGCATTTAGTTTTAAAAGTGGAATAACTTTATCTAAAGAAAAAAAAAGTTATTCATTTTGATTCTCAGTTTTATAAAAAACTACACTTGATTCATTATACAATAGAAAAGTACTATACTGCTATACATGGGAATAAATAGTTAATGATTGAGTAGGTTCTGGTTGATTTATGGGCATATTTATCACAGTATTTGCTCATAATTATAGCTCATAAAAGAGACGATAAACTTTCAATAACCCTTTAAATTAAGCACCATATTAATTTAAGGCTTCATTTATTATCGTGGTTTGCAACATTTCACCCGCTTCGTCATTTTTCCATATAACAATTTGTTTAACTTGTAAAGAATTTTGTATGTTTGTGCTTTTTTGAATTAATGTTTATGGAGCACGACGAAACTATATGAGATATATATTTCTTTAAAAAATATAAAGATGCAAGATAGTGTATGTAATGAAAGTAATAATGACTCATTATTAATAACATGTATTGTCAAGTATTCTTCCGAGAGTTTAATTAAGGCCTTATCTTTCAGCTCTCGTTTTAATTAATTACAAAATTGAAGTGAAAACACTTGCTTACATGCATTCATATATGTGTGAGCATATTTATTCTGCTAGTGCTTCAAAAATATCGTCTTTAAAATATGTGGTTGAAATAATGGATTTTTGAAATTTGTATAGACATATTAGAGGGGTGTAAAATGATATATAATTAATCTCACAGATATAATATATTTCTCAGGTGATTTTTATATTTCGCGTCGCATCTTAACAGCTCAGAAATCTATATTTCTTGAGTGACAGTGTTACTATTTACGATCCAACTAATGAAAAATAAAATATTTCGTTGAAATTTAAAGGTATCTGAACTTCATTCTAAGCCGTGATTTTGCAAAAAAGTATAAATGAATAATTGTTTTTGATATTTAGTGTTACTCAAATTAGAATATGCTTATAAAATTCTTTTAAGAATATTATTACAATAAAAAAGTATTTAAATGCAATTTTTTAGTTGGAAATGGAAGAAAAATTAATGTTTTAAAAATATTCTTCTTTTATGGAAAATGCTTTTATAATAATAAGCTAGGACTTTGACCCTGAAGTACGAGTTTTGAAAAGTTTATCATCATGCTCGCATTTTCAAAGTTAAGTTCGGCTAAAATGCCTAACATTTTTTTTTTTTTATGTGTATTAAAATATGAACGAATCCACTTCTGCATTACTTATTTCAGGCTCGTACTTCCTGAATCCTAGGTCAGGATTTGTACAGAAATCTCAGCTATATGTAAGAGAAATATTGTTATAGAAGCAAAATATTGTTATCTATATTATCCATTAGAAACAGAATGTTTTGAAAATGTGTCATTTTTCCTTCCCGCCCCCCCCCCCCCCAGATTGTATTTAATTGATTTTTATTTAAATAATATTCTTAAAACAATTTTATATGTATGTTATAATTCCAGTGATACTAAATATAAAATAGTTATTAATTTATGCGCATTTTCAAAATCCTGATTCCAAACGTAGACAGATATCTTAATTTTTTTTAAAAGAAAAACATACGATTATTTCTCCAGAAAACTTTTAAATAGTTTTTAATAAATTAATAATTCATTAAATAAATGTAAGACGAATACCATTTCCTTTTCAAAATAAAATGTATTACGTCGTTCAATTAAATAAAGCTTATTATTTTGACGTAACAATTTTACAGTTCAGAATATTTCTTCTTTTATTTCAATGTTATTTAGAGGATAAATTTAGGATACTCGAAATAAATTTTAAAAAATTCAAATGGAAAACAAGGTTTTCGCATGCAAAACATTTTCTATGTTTCCTTTTCTCCCCTTCTATCCTCTAATGTATATTTTTACGTTTTCTGGAATGTTACTATAAAAAAAAGAAGGAAAAAAAAAGTCAACTGATTACATTAAGAGATCTCGATATCCCATCCCATACGGAAGTCACGTTTTCGTGAAAAGAGTTTTGCATGTGCATGGCTTATTGAAATGTGAAAATCCACTCCCTCGCACACACGAATCTAAAAATATCCTTTTCTTTAATGGTGTTTCCTTCCTCAAAACATTTTTCTTACTATCTCTATAATTTTTTGTGCTTCGGGGAGCTTAAGGTACAGGAGCAGTGAAGCTTTTGAAAATTTTTTTAACACCATTGTGATCTCAAAAATGGTTGCGCGGGGTACACAGTTACCCCAGGTTTGTGAAAACTGTTTATTTGTTACCAATAACTTTGTCATTATCCTCCTATATGATACTCTTCATGAAAACTAAAATGTATTTGTCACATATATTCCTCATTTATGGAGTGGCAAACATTTTTTTTCAATTTTAAGGTACTTGGGTTGACTGAGTTCACCGCGCGATCACTTTTATTCCGTAATATTTTCTATGAACAGGCTGCATTTTTTATTGCTGTGTTGTACGACTCATTAAGGTATATAAATGTTAATGTACAGAATATAAAAAAAATAAATGAGCATCTGCAATCTCTATTGGTTGAAGGTGAAACTGATCAATTAATAGATAGTAATCGTAATATGAAATCATGGATATAAATCATAATGTTAAATAATGGACATTAATCATGATAGCGAATGTAAATTTCAGAAAAGCGATAAGCATGAAACGTTTGAGTTGAAAAGAAAATATACAAATGCTACCTGAAAGAAAAATATGAAGCCACAAATGTACCACAAGACACACTGCGCCCTATCAAAAAGACAAAAGCAGAAAAAGTTCAACATGTTATGTTGCGATCATCAAAGGGCAACAAAACTACAATAACTTGAACAGAATGTGGCAGTTTTTCCTGCAAACATCATTCCTGTAATGTTAGGGAAAAGGTCTGTGATCTGTGTCCTTTCTCTCGTCACGCACATTTGAAACATTTGGATTGGATTTTTTTCTCAAATTATCAAAGAAAAATTGAAAAGTAGGTAAGTATACTTTATCTCAGTTAAATTATTCACTGGAATTATGACTTTTATCGTGCACAACAAAAACTATTATAAAAAAAAGGATTTGGGTGAGTACATAACTTCGTACGACCACTAACCTTAATATCGAGTGCGAGACTTCGTCCGGGTTAATTTTAAGTCAAACGATTTGGGGCAATAATTTTTGGGATAATATTGTCATTTTTAATCATTTAAATAAAGGTCTTGCAGAAACTGTGGCATGTATACCTATATTAATTTTTTCACTGGATCTAGATTCTTATATTGTTACAGTTTTTGGAAATTTTAATTTATTATAGCTGTAATACAATCTATTGGAAAGGACTTTTCTTCAGCTGCAGTTATGGCAGCGGTATCCTAGTAGTTATGCTCACGAGGTCTTGAACAGTGTGTTGCGAGTTCCAGTACTGTGTGTCGTCTGTAGGGGCTGATGCACGTTAAATATGTCGGGACTTAAAGTCCTTGCGTTGGCGTGATGTTGTAGTTTGGAGATGGGATGCCATCTCAGCTATTGTCCTCGTCTCGTGGTCCTCATTTAAAATTACTAGGTCTGTCATCAATACGTCACCCTCGTGGTGACATTAATAAACACTTACTCACTGCAACAGTAAAAATGCATAAGCATACTAGCATAATTGAAATAATATTTTAACTCTGGAATATTCGAGAATTTTGGTTGGTTATCACATGATATCAGACTGCAATAATTGTTTGATTATTTAAACACGAATGCATAGAAATATAATTCAAATATACTATACACAAACCCTTTACATCTGTTTATCCTTTACAAATTTGATGTTTTAAACTAAAATATCTCTATATTTTTTTCTAAATATGCTATTTATTTTTAAATTTGTTATCTTATAATTATGAATGCAAGCAAGGAGAAGATTATTAGACATCTAGTTAATTATAATTTATATTTACTTTCTTTTATACTCATTTTTTAAATATTTTAAATAAATTCTCAGTACGATAATAAAAGGGATATTACCGAAAATCAAGATGATTGCTGAACATATATTTCTTTTCCTATCAAAATAAATTTTTTGCGTAATAGTAGAAAATATCTCTAAGCCAATATCGCCAGAGGTATTTTTATTCTCCAATAACTTGGTACAGTTACATTTATGAATTTAAAACAATTCATCCTACTTATAAAATTCCTTCTGGTCTGCCGATGTTATTTTTTTTAAAAATTTTGACACATTATGCGATGAAAACTTTTTAATTCTTTAAGTTTTTCTAATTAATTATGTTAATTTTAAATTCCAAAATTACTAAGGCGTTTTTCTTTCTAAAATATTTTAAGAAACTTATCTTTTAAACACATATTTGTAGTATTGATCAAACAATTTCTCTTTCTCTGTTTGATTTCTTTTATCATTTCTAATTCTTTACTTACTAATTCACGTGCGCTAATTATATAGAACCTCTAATTTGCATTCGCTATTCATTAAGACACTTTTTTTATATAAAAAGAAGTCAATATTAAAGGAATGCTCTGGGTTCACACTTAATAGCTGTACGATTCTCATTTGTTTTAAAATGTAAAAACATTGAATAATCATAGTTTTTATTGTGAAAAAGTTTAAGTGAATAAATTGTTCTCTTTTTCTTAAAGAACTAATGAAAATTTAAATAAGGTTATTTACTAATGATTAGTGGTATTCTGTAATTTTTATATTGGAAGATGAATAAATTGATATGTATTTTTTATTTAAAATAAAAGAGAATGAGGTTATGCTTGAAATTTTACCTTAAAAAATTGACTAAGACCTCTATTGGTCCTAAACTAATTTAGGCACTCATGATATCATTATTGGTTTGAAGTTTAATTATACTTCTGTGTAAGATGCTCTAAAATTTAGAGTTTGCACTATATAGATACGTATAAACTGGCTTTTATTTTTTTCTTGCATATCTAGAATTAAACTCAAAAAGGAAGAAAAAATTTTGGAATTATTAGCAAAAAGAAGAAATACGTGGTTAAAATGTTTTATGCTATGTATTTAATTATTTGTTGAATGGAAGTGTACATTACAAAAAAAAACTCTAGTTTCAAAGTGCATGACAGAAAACGAACATTAAGAACCGTAAAATATTATTAAACTCAATTCAAAAGATATAAACAGTCTGTTAAAAATACATATTAAGGGAAAAGTAACTAAAATATAACTCCAGAACAATACATGGAATAACACTAAAATCTCTTTAGGAATAAAGCATGTTATAAAATACATACAAATTGAAATAAATACATATTAAGAGTTGAAAAGTCGTAAAACGTATTTTTTTATAAAACATTTAAAGACATTAAAAAGGACATGCTCTTGAGAAAACCTATTTAAAAATATATATATTTTAGGGGGGGAAATCATTATTTTTTTGTAAGTTAACCTATAGAAATATAAAATTGTGTTGAGTTTGTATTGTTTTTTCCCGCTTTTCATTATAGTTCAGCTATATGATGCCATAGAACTTAATGTTTCCTAACATATTTGGAAAGATTTGTTTCAGACTTTTTAACAATAGTTTTACACTCAATTTAATGAGTGGCATAAAAAATTAACTATTTGATTGATTTGTTTGCACAACATATACAGACTGAACGAGTTTATGGTCTCCGTTAATTTTTTAACCCGTATTTTGTTTCATATTAGTTCTCAATTTTGTCAGAAAATGGCAAAAAAAAGCCCAATGAAGAAGGACCAAATTGATTAGAAAAAGAGGAAAAAATTAAGTTGTTTACTTTTTTTAGTTAAAAAAAAATACTTTGAATTTTTGACAGAAATTTATCTCTTCATGTGTCATTGAAACTATATATCTTATGTGCATTTTTGTCTAGAAAAAACCCCCCACCATGCAATATTTTTTTTGTTTTTTTTACTTTGTTTTTTACTCTGACAATATATATATATATACTAATATAAAATAAAATAACTCAAACTTTTAAAACACATCCCTTTTATTTGTCAGATTCTCCCCTCCCTAAAAAAACTTATATTTGTGTTAAAAGACAAAACAGCTAATTCCTACAAAACTGCAAAAAAAAAATTGTTTCCGAGTTTCTCTTTTCAATTCCGTGTAAAAACTTTCTACCGTGGCAAATATTCAGAAACATAGCAACAATTCCGTGAATTTCAATTGCGGAAATAATCTCAAAAATTTTTTTCCCACTATTTTTTTTTTGTGTTGTTTCATTATTTTATTTTTTATATTTTCTACTAGAGAGCTTTTTCCAATAAAAAAGTTCTCGAGATTTATCATCTGTGTTATTTTTTCCTTTTATTTCATGCCGTCTCTACTTCACTGTGCATCAAAACTTGCCCTTCGACTTAAAGAGAAAAGGATTTATTTTCCGGTCACGTGTTTTGTGTCGTACCCTCTTCTTTTTCCCTCCCCCACATAGAACAAGATTCGGGATTATTTGAACATTGAGAGAAAAAAAAATGGTTTTGAATTTTTTTTTTTTTTTTAATTTTTGATGCGAAAAAAATAGTTTTTCAAAAGATTTAAAATCAGAGTATTTAACCCTAGTGACAAACTAACAACAGAAACACTATTAAAAAGTAAGAATTTATTTTTTTTTAATCTAGTGGAAGCATAGATTTCTGAAATTAATGTAATGCATAATATTTGTTAATAATTATACACGATATGGATAGTGTATACGAATTTGTAAATCAATAAATAAGCTTGGTATGCAATACATTTTAATAAAATAAATAAGTAATCATAATTACATTGTAATAATATGCAATAAATTATTAAGGTATCCGATAACGTTCGGAAACCGTGATTTTAAAAAAGCGGAAAAATGGATAATTTTCATGATATTTAGAGTCACTCAGGTTAGAATACATGCATAAAATTGTTTTAAGGACATTTTGACAAAAACAAATTATTTATATACAATATTTTGGAAAAAAAAATAAAATAACTTCGAATAATCTTTTTTCAAAATGTTCTCCTTTTGTGAAAAATGCTTCTATTATAACAATATTTAGCCTGTATATAGCTCTGACCTCTGTACAGAGGCTCAACTAGAATTTTTGAAAAATTCACATTATTTTCAAAGTTACCACCAATTGAAATAATTATTGGCGTTTTTTTCTTAAAATTGCTCCCCTCTGTTGTCTTAAAATATGGATAAATCTACTTTTAAGTTATATATTTCAAAAATTCTAGTTGAGCCTCTGTAGAGAGGTCTGAGCTATGTACAAACAAAATATTAATATAATAGAAGCATTTTTCACAAAAGGAGAACATTTTGAAAAAAGATTATTCTTAATTTTTTGCCAAAATATTGTATTTAAGTATTTTTTATGTCAAAATGTCCTTAAAACAATTATATACATGTATTCTAATCTAAGTGACACTAAATATTATGAAAATTATCCATTTATGCGATTTTGCAATATCACGGTTCCGAACGTAGTCGGACACCTTAAATGTGTAAAAAAAATATTAATTATATCGGAATAATATTCAATACTAAAATATGAAATTATAACGGGATGCAATATTATGTAGAAAGTAACGCAATATTAAATGATGAATACATACACAATGCATTAAAATACATTTAAAAATATGGAAATTAGTGTGACATCAAAATAATGACAAAGCAATATTATAGAATATCATATAAGGAAAAAAACGTTTAAATCTTATTCATTGTTAGGTTACAAATTAAACTACGTGATATTAAAGTGCAAAGCCATGGAGTAACCAGAAAATTTTGTAAATTTCAAGGTAGGCCCACTTCACCGTGTAACACAAATAATGCAAATTACGAAGCTCTCCATCACAAGTTGACTAAGATAAAAGGAAAATAACTTGTAGAATGTGCAATATCTGTGATGATTTTTGGTAGGAAATGATTTTTAAAATTCGTTTTTTTGTCTTAGAGGACGTGTCTAACTACAAAAAAATCCAGGTCACCAATAACGTTGGCAGTTTTAGGAGATGATTTTGAGAGGAATGTGGTAGTTACATTGAGAATAGGTTGGTCCAAAAGTCAAATCTCAACTGAAACCTGCCTAGACGTTTCCATACAGGCTATGGAAAAGATGTGGAAAGTTTGAGGGGTACCTGAGCGGATACAGCAACGTCAGTAATGGGTCTACGCATCTACCGACAAGAAATAGAGGCCCAACAAGCCATTTCTGCCGTAATTTTGCTATATGAGCAGGAAACATATGGATGTTTTCATATGGACCAAATTCATTACTCATAGTTTAGTGATAAGTGAACAGCACTCATAGCATTTGTTAAGAAAACTTTGAACTGACCTTACAGCTCAGACGACTCCGAAGGCAATAGTGCCAGTCTATAGTCGGCACCGTTGCATAAATGACGGAATGCTACATGATCTTGCTCTTAGGGAGGAATTATGATTCTGTTTGTTTGATGATAGTCGCAGTGCAAGAGTGGGGCGCCGAAGTACGATAGCAGATCACTTTTAGTTTGTATTAAAGGCGCTATGATGGCTGAAAGATATGTTGATGCAATCTTCTACCAATGGACCTCCCCTTCGAAAGTTCAAATGCCCTTTACCAGCAGGATAAGACGGCACTTTGCACGCATCAAATAACGTGCTCACAATATATAAATATACCATTCTGGCCATCACTTTCTTCTGATATCTTACAAATCAAATACGTCTGGGACGTGGTTGGAAGCCGTTTAGATGCCCTACCACCTCTTCTTTCAGAACGGAGCTGGTAAACGGTTTACAAGGAATATAGATTTATCTCTGCATCCATCCGTGAGGTGATTGAATCTGCACTTAGACGTACAACGTGTGAAAATTAAATTTCCGGACTGCGAATGTCGTTATGTTTGGTGTGGAAGAGCGGGAGTTAAATACAGTTGACCTATTTCCTTCCGGCGCTGGCGACATGTTATTCTATGCCTCTATCTAGTTCAATTTGTTTGAGAGAGACATTGTTGTGTCGAAGTACCGCGATCGTGATAGACGTAAAAAATAGAGTTGCGCACATAAATTTTGCACCAAGACAATGTCTAAATGCACATTGTGCTCTCTGTAAAACAATTCTTGGCGGACAAACGCATTACTGTAAACGAGCACCCACTGTACTCACTAGATCTCGCACCATACGACTTCTATGTGTTTCTTAAAGTGAAACATGCATTGATAGGAACATATTTTCAGTCTGTAGAAGAGATTGTGACGGGCTAACGCGTCTTTTCTTTAACATAACCTTTGGGTTATTTGACGGCCAAGATTATAATGGCAATTCTTTCCAACCAAAATCCAAGAAGCGAAATGCAAATAAGATAGCTTTTAAAAGAACAGAAGTTTCAGTAATCAGTATGGCAGTTTAGGGAAAGTTATGTTTGGAAGAGATATGAACGGAAATTGACAGCCTATCATAAAGTTACCGAAATATCTAGCCATTACTACAAGGTGCATGCCATTGCACGCGCGCCCAGACGTCTCAGCACAGTGATTGAATCTTAGTTTTGGATTAAGGTAGGACTGATTATTTGATATTAAAACTTGTAATATTATCAGAATTGAGAGTAGGCGGATAATATATTATTTAGATAAAGTGGTCTAAGTTACGCGATCCGGTTTAACTATTTCTGTGCGTTCGGTCATTATTGATTCTCACTTATATAAATTTATCTAAATTATTAGAAGTTTGTTATATTCTTAATAAAGTCATATTAAGAATTTAAAATGTCTAATCAGTTTGAGAATCTCACACCTCTAATTCACGCTGACAATCAAAGATATGGTCACCCAAGAGCGCCCATATCACAAGATGAAGGTAAAAATTGCACACTTACAGAAGATGGTAACATCAAATGAGCCACACCTTGAACCACATTTTGAACGATGGAAATCTTGTACGCAGCTATGTATTGATGGGAGTATGTTGAAGTGAATAAAAGGTATTTGTACATTGTTTTCAATAAAGCTGATTTTTAAGACTTGTCCGGTTATTTAATTGTCACAGTAGTAGTTTTTTGAGTATCACCACCGTCTGTTATCTTACTGAACTGACATTGTTCTCTGTTTTAAGAATGTTACTTCAGTTTAATAATAATTACTTATTCTTCCTAGGTGTTTGTCTCTCTTTGCCCAGTTTCTTCACTTTACAGTCACTCCTTCTTTATGTTGCATTTTCAGTGTCACGTAGTGTACTTAATAAAATGCAACATGAAGTCCAAATCAGAATGAAGTCTAATATTATATTCTATCACTTTCAAGATAATAATACTACAATTATATGTTAATTATTTTTCTTGAAGATACCAGTCCGGTTGGAAAATGTGACATTTACAGAAGAGAGTTCAAGGTGTTAACTACATGTGTGGGGAGAATGAATAGCACTGAAATTTTATATTTATTTATTACGGTAGTATACAGGGAAATATGGCCTTCACGGTGCAAAAGAATGACAACACAGTACACATAAAGTTGACATGACACACCTGGGCCTATAGACTCTTAATGTATTCCATGACCCTTAATGTAATCCATGAGCTGCTCAATGACGACACGTGCCAAGTCGGTCCGCACAATGACCGGTCATCCCGAAAGTTACTCATCACTGGTTGATATACGTTCATGCTGAAACTTTCCTATCCACCGTGCTACTGTACGGTATGGTGGGACATTATTCCCAAGGCCTTCCACTAATTCACTGTGACATTCCATCGCATTTCTCTCTCGGAGAATAGCCATTTTAAAGTAAGCGCGCTCCTCAACACGGGTTACTTCGATCTCATACGACACTCACCAACTGACTGATTTCACAGCCCTCGCTGAGCTACTACGAACTATCATAGAACCATCTGATGTTCTGCATACACACAATGCCTACAGAACTTCCGCACGAAACATATACGTTTGTGATCCGTCCACATATCTACAAGAAAAAAAAAATAGTTGCCATGACCTATGNTTTGGATCTAATGCCGATCTCAAAATTCGCTATAAGCAAACATGCTATAAATATATCCATAATTGAACAATCTCATTAGTAAATAGATTCATACATAGATAGGCGCAAAGCAGTCAAATGAATGTATAAAGAATATATGAAAGAAATTTGTATAATATTTCAAAAACCAGAAATAATAGATAATGAACATAACAAGAAATAACGTAATAAAAATATAAAAGCAAAACATGAAGATCGAAAAAATACAAAAAAGGAACTATAAAAATTACAAAAAAGGAACTATAAAAAAGAACCTAGCGAGTTAGAAAGCAATTTCGGACTTAGGATCGAATAAGTGGGGTTAAACTAGTTTGAAGGCGCCAACCTTCCCCCTTTGCAACTCGGTAGGAAAAACCAAATAAAATAAACAAAAATTCATAAGTATATAAAAAAATTCAAAGTACATAAAAAAATAAACCAAAATTCAAAGTATACAAAAACTCACAGAGAGTATGATAAAACCACTGATTAATATTCTGAAACAAATTCTCCCCAATTTCTAAAGCAGAAAAATCATAAAACAATTACGAAAAAAAATTATTAAACGAAATCTTCCTACTTACAGATCTTTTTCCAAGAAAATCAAGAGTCTTGGGTATCTTTGAACGTATCTTTTGAACTACCTTTTACACTAGCCAGCATAGATAGATACCGAGATAGATGACAATCAAGTTTGGTAGGCTTTGAATTGGTTGATTGTCAAAAATGTAAATTTGCTAGGCTCTAATTTGGTTGGTTGTCAAAAATGTGTAAGATGTTTAAGATGTGTGTGGAAAAGATGTAAACTGTGATATGAGTGTTATGATATAATCTTCACAGCAAGACCACTAACATGCTGACTTTGAAATCCTATTGTTGTGTGGTGGATTTGGAATCAGAAGTAGCAAGACGTCTAATATATTTGTGATGAATATAAGTTCTTATGAAGTTAAAAGGGTATTCATGATCTAAACAACTTTTAATTTTTTTTGGATATTATTGAACTTATCTATTTTGTGGGTAGTTAGGTTATCATTTCTAAATAAAAAATTCAAAATAACATTTCTGTAAATTGATAAATGTAAGTTACTATTCCATACAGGAATTTTAATTATATGGAACTTAAAAGAATCTCTTTTGTCAAAAATGTTACTGACTACATTATTGTTAATAAGATGCAAATCTAAATCCAAGAATTCTACCATATTAGAGTTAAAGTTAGTTTTAAGGAGGTTGAGATAGTCTGGGTATAGAATGTAATATTTGGTTTGTATTCATTATTTTTATCAAAAATTATTAAATCATCTATATAACGATAAATCAAATAAGAATCATTTACAATATGGTCAATTTCAAAAAAATGTAAATAAAGGTTCGCTAAACAATCAGTAGCTGGACCACCCTGAGGTAATCCTTTGATCTGTGTTTATAAAGATTCTGATTAAATGCAATGAAATTCTCTTTTAATACGAGGTTAACAAGAATATCGAATTTCTCTTTTTTCATTGAAGTATATAGCTCTTATTTATCATAAATTAACTGTAGAACCCGAATCATATCGTCAATATTTATAGAATTAAAAAGGTCCTCGAAGTCAAAGCCATGCATGGAAAAAATTAACACATCTTTAGTAACTCTGGCAATTTCTAAGCTATTTTTAATTATTGCCATGTTTTGTAAATTATCAATTAAATTTTGAAGAAGAGACTGTGTAAGATCTTCCCAGACCTCGTGATATATGTATTGTACCCATTAGTGATACTACGAAATTTTATAGGGCTTTTATGAAATTTTGGTGTTAAAAAAATGCGTGGATATTTAATATTATTTAGATGAATATTCAGTCTTTTGTTCAAAGCTAAAAGACGATTATCATCTTCTCTATTACTATGAATTGATTTTTGAAATGCATTATTATTTAAAATGTGATTATTTAATATTTTACTGTAAAAATATTTACAGATTATGGCATAATTAGCAGAGACCTTGCGACATGGCCATCGTTCTATAGCCATGTCGTGGGGTTTCCACGTAAGTTAGAGGTGTGAGATTCTCGGAATGATGAGACATTCTATAATTCTTAATAAGACTTTTATTAAGAATTTAACTTAAATTACTTAGATATCGAACAAATTTATATTAAGTGAGAATAAACCACTACACGTAGTCTTAACTAGCTCGGATCGCGCAATTAGATCACTTATCAATATAAATATATTATATGTGCCTAATCTCGTCTCAATAATATACTAGCGTTCAGAATATAATCTTCCTACCTTGGTTGAATACTCAACGGTTCAATCACTTTCAGATGGGCTGTTGGGCTCGCGTGCAATAGTATGCACCTTGTAGTATTGGCTGGATATCCGTGATGCTTTGGTAGGCCGTCAAATTACACTTCTACATTTTCCAAACAGAG
>BMAV01017814.1:529523-556938 GCA_019973955.1 Trichonephila inaurata madagascariensis | reverse complement strand
ATAATTAAATGAATTTTAGAAAGAACTTATAATAATTTCTTTCCTTTAATGTTTAAATATTTTTATCTTTTGCTAGACTGCTCAAATTTATTAATGAATACTTCCTATTTGTTCAGAAAAAGGAAGTATTCGTTAATAAATTTGAGCAGTCTAGCAAAAGATAAAAATATTTAAACATTAAAGGAAAGAAATTATTATAAGTTCTTTCTAAAATTCATTTAATTATAGGACTTACAATTTCTTTAGCTGATATTACTTCTAACACTGATTACTTTAGACAGGCACACATAATATATACACTGATGGACAAAACAATTAGCGCACCAAAAAGGAGTCGTCGAAATAAAGCGAAATTTCACATACATAATGACTACTTTGATATAAGTAAATGATTAGAAAATCAAAGAAAAATGATGATATATTCAATAGAAAAAGGCAAAAGAACGGAGGGTTTAATACCCTGTTGAACCCCCTCTTGCGCGAATGCACGAAGCAATACGATCGGGAATTGAGGCATACAAGTTCTGTATGATGTCTTGAGATATTTCGTTCCATATTTGCTGTAACCTTGCCTCTCGTTCGTTCAAACTCGTGGGATGCCCAACTCACCATCCCAAATAATCCCAGATATGCTGGATTGGAGACAAATCTGGGGATAGGTCAGGCCAAGGAAAGGTAGTAACAGTGTGGAGACAGTCTTGTGACACCCTTGCCATATGAGACCGAGCATTGTCTTGTAGAAAAATGACTCCTGGGAGCCGTTGCATTAGTTGCAACCCATGAGGTTGCAGGATGTCATGGACATACCGCTAGGCTGTCAGAGTCCCACGGATCAATACTAGGGGTGACCGTGTATTGTAGGCTATGGCAACCCATACCATCACACCAACTGTGGGAGTGGTGTGTTGCTGTAAAGAAAAGGCAGGATTGAGGCGTTCTCCACGGGGTCTCCACACACGAACACGGTTGTTTTTACTGCTAAGATTGAATCTGGATTCGTTGCTAAAGACAATCTGGTTCCATTTCGCTGCAGTCCAGTTTCCTCGTGCGCGGCACCACTCCAAACGGAAGTGTCGATGGGTGGCGTCAAGGGCAGCCCATGTAATGGGCGCCGCGATCCCAAATGTCCTTTAGCCGGGCACCTTGGAATAATTCGAGAAGACACAGGAGCCGCTGTTGAAGGTGCTTCCTGTGCCTGGATGGCGGCCGATGAAGCAGTTGGCTGTACGCATGCATTTCTTACGATGTGGAGGTCTTCTCGAAGATTGGTCAGTCGAGGACGTCCTAAGCCTGGTCTTCGTGTAAATGATATCTCTCAGAACCACTGGTCCCAACACCTTCTCACAATACAATCAGAACGGCCTAATTGACGAGCTACTCGCCTAGCTGACCACCCAGCTTCCATCATGGCGATGATTTTCCACCTTACGATCCCGCACTTATTTCTTGGTGAGCTAATTTTTTTGTCCATGAGTGTATATGTAGTAAATGATCAAGTAGGAGATTTTGCGTATGTTGAGGCGATCTATTACAAATTTTTGAATGGAGGAGGCATATTTTGTTGCGGTTTCAAGAAGAAATTTATACGATTAACAACAAACACACCCGCATAACTATAGAGATTAATACAATCGCGCAGCAATTCCAATGATCAGCAGCCACGTTTCACATGACAAAGAGAAGGATTTGCAGTATCTTAGAGGTTTTATACGAAGCGGCAACAGGTAGTCTTGCAACCACGTGACTTCTGTGGACATAGGCTATGATTGCTGGAAAGATATCGTTCATAGATTCTGTTGTTTTCTTTCTTTAAAAAATGTAAGCTGCTAACTTTCAAGAGATACGATTACAATTAATTCCCGTCAGGTGGGCAAGCAAGAATTATTTTCGCGTGAGTCCTAAAGGCCAGGGCCATTAAAAAAAATTTTTAAAATGTTTAGAAAAATTAAAGGGAATGATTACATATATATTTAAGTGAAGTTCGTTTTTCTCTCGTCTTTTCTTAAGCCGCCCATCCGGTATAGTGGTTAGTGGTTGTGACTGCGGTGCCGTAAGGCCTGGGTTCAAATTCCGTAGAAGGCATAGATGTTTGTATTGTTATCCTCCGTTACTTTAAACTCCTCCTTTTCTTTGTAATGTGTGGTTGATGCTAACTTCTGTAAGCCCCCGTGTTATACTTCGTGATGCACGAGGATTTTTATAAATGTTCTCAATAACAAAAAAATAATAGTTTTAAGTCTGATCAATCATAAATCGTACTGCTCGAAGTGGTTTGAAATACATACATTTCATCAACCAGCATCTGTAGATTCCTCAAACAATTGAATTTAATATAAAATCGATATTTAAAAAACATTTATATTGTTATCGAATATAAAAATAGATAAAGAATTAATACATGCACAAAATACTGCTTTATTAAAGTATGTTACAGTATAATTCCAGCAATTTTTTAAGTAATCGGTTTTTCATGTTATTGTTTAAACAGATCTAGAAGTAAGAAGTATTTAATTTGTGCATGATCCCCACCCCACATTCCATGCAGTAGTGGATCCCTAAAATGCAATAAATTGTCCGCAAAACGGCCGCGCACAGCACAACGGTCTGTGACTTGCAAACGGCACGAAACTTTATATTCCACTTTTTACGACTCTTTCTTCGGTTGTACAGGGTGTAAAATCTGACGTTATTTCGAAGGATATGGCGAATTCTTAAGCGAACGCCGGATGCTACGGAATGAATGCTTTGTGATTTTTATTTATTGCTATCTCGTTATTACACTTTGGTGCAATCTTTGATGTTTATCTCAATTAACGATTGTACAATTGTCCAATTTCTGTGTTTTATTAACGCCACAACGACAATCAATACTGAAATGTTCCAAAAAACGTGCCAGCTAAATTTTATTACACTCGCAAACATAATGGATTATCTCTAATTTTATTTTAATGAAGCACGATTCGTTCGAAATTCTATGCTTTTGATTTAAAAACAGTTTTTTTTGCACCTTCAAAATCATTTTAGCAGATATTTATTTCTGATTAATCTTCGTTATGCTATTATTTATTTATTGTCTATATCAAATAAGTCTGTGATGTAAAAATAAAAATATTGATTGTTTTCTTTTAAATTAAATAATGGTCTTTTTGTGAGCTAACTCTTAACCAGAATTGTGCTCTGAAAAGTTTAGTGTTTGAATTCTGGTACCAATAAGACCCACCGTGTAGTGTCTCGTTAAATCTGATGGGGCTCAAAGTACTCCCGTTGCCTTAGTATGGATGTTTGAAGAGTGGGAACAAGATCAAGAGTCACATCCTTTTCAGTTCAAATTTACGAAATCAGCTTTAAATTGCCCACGTGTTGCTGCATAATGTAAACGTTAATCAATTAATCCACGGATTGGGAATCCACGGCTTTTTAGTCTTCCGCCTATATGCATTAACCCTTTATTTACCGCATTATGATTTACTGCAGTTTTTTTCATGCAGTATTTTGTTTTGAATCACTACAGTGAAAATTAAAGGATATACATAAAAAAAAAAAATACTCAACTTTGGGAAATTTAATCCATTAGATCTAATTAATTAATTTAAGATATTCAACTGTAAAATTAATTATATACATTGTTCACTTAAAATAAATAGTCAAATATTTTTGTAAGGTCTTCCTTAACATACAAAAAAAAAAGACCCTTACATTTTGAAATTAATTACTTTTTCGGAACAAAAATGACAATCTTCGCAATCCGCTGAAAACACCGTCAACTGAAGATGGCATTTCTGCTATAAAACTATTCACCTTCCCCGCTAAATTACTTATCATAGAACCCGTGCTGCCATATATCTTGGAACAGTTGATTTAAAAGAACATTCCTGCTAAGTATTGTCAGAGTATTCGTAAAAATGGTTATTTCAATGTAATTTTAAAGTGAGTGGTACTTATAAGTGTACCGTCAATAGATAAAAAAAAATAATAATAAAAATTAAATTATTAAAAAATTAAAATAATAATTATTATTTGTTTAAAAAAATAATAATCTTTTCTAAAAAAATTACCTGTGTTTGTATTTGCATTTAAACATTTAACTGGCTTAAAACAGTTTTTTCTGTATTAAATTGATTTCTATAAACAAAGTAAAAAATTGAGGATCAGTAAAAATAAGAGAATTAGCTCTAAACAAAAAAAAAGTTGCTTCTTTGTAAAAATGCTTCCTTGGGAAGACACCTCCAGCAACGTGTATTTATTGGCATAAATGAATTCCAGAGCACCCAGGATTGGAGCACGACGGGAGGTTTGATAGTGACTACCCCATCCTTATGCGCACGCGTATACATATAAAATGGCTGTGATACTTTAGTTATTTTGTTTCACTTACAATTTATCTCTTCTCCCTCGAAAGTTTGCCGATCTCTAGATTAATAAATCAATCAGTCGAAAAAATAAATGCTCAGTTACAGGATTTATCAATTCATTAATTTTAAGAATTGTGTAACTCAGAAAAACTGTTGATACTATGTTAATTTTAAAAATTAAAATATTTTCGACTTATAAAATAAGAACTGAAGAACTGAAATTAATTCATTTCTGAATTATCATTTCAATCAATTATTTATATATTCATATATTTTTATGGCTGTTTTCGCCATATACACAAGAACGTGAACTTAACGCGGAGTACATTTTCGGACAGAAAAAATGCCTGAATTTTTATAAGAATTTGTGACATTGTAACTCATGAATTTGTTGATAATATAGTGTTTTTAAAATTTCAAAATATTTCATAAATAATTAGTGTTTTTCCTTTTAACATATAAAGGGATAGCTGCTTTAGCATTACGGTATAGGAGAAAAATTGCGAAACACGTTTTATAAAAGAAAAAATGTGCCAACTCGAATAAAAAGGGGTAGAATGATAAAATTAGTGATTTTCTACAGGATAGTGAAGCCAGAATATAATATTAATGTTTGAGTACTTTTTTATTTGAAAAATTATGCTGAATTTGGATCCTATTCTTTAACATTGACCGAAAACAGCCTTATCGTACGATTTATGTTCTTGTAATCTTATTTGTTTTTTTTCTTTGAAATAAACATAAAATAACGGTGAAAGAAATTAAATATAAAATGTTAACCGCGTACACACGTTTGAGTTTAATTTGTGGGAATAGTGTTACTCTCATCTGAAATCGAAAATTTTTCTCTTAAGGAATAATATTAATGATTTTCTAAACATCCTCCTACAAGATTACTGCATGTAATGTACTAAAAATAAAACTTTTCCAATAATTCTTTCGTCTATCTAAATGCCATTTTGTAACTATATGAATGATAAATAGTGCAAAATTACATGGTCTCTTACTTTTATTCGGGTGTTGGGTGTAAGATTTTTTTTATCTATATTTTCCCCATCGAAATTTATCATTATAAGTGCAAACGATCGCTAATCATATCTTTGCTTTTAGTTTCAAATAATTCAAACTGTTATATACTTTTTGAAATTTTAATATCATTTTTAAATAATAAAAAAGAACTACTTATTTAAAAATAATAATTACTTATCACCATGTTAGTATAATACGTGTAAAATTACCATTTACATATGTGCAATTAGTTTTATAAATGCCTGTTTATTAAGTGCAACTTGTTCCATTTCAGAAATGAATGTGGAAAGATAAAATATGTAACTAGCAAGGGAAAAATTAAAATTATATTTTAGTAAGAGAGGGTATTTAAAATAATGAAAAAAAACAACATACAAATATTAAACTTTTAGTAAAAATTAAGGATGCCAATATGTAACATTTCTATGCATTGTTGGGTTTTTTTTTATCTTTAAATTCTGCTTCATTTGTGAAAATAAATGTTGCTATTTGTTATAATTTCAAAATAAAGTATTATTTCGCTTTTTTTTTTAATTTTTATTTTTATTCATCTCATTTGATAAAATTACTTTTAAATTCCATAGTTAAGTTTAAATATGATACTTTATATTTAAATTTTCATTAAAACAACTAATATTTAACCCACTACATGAATATACTTCCGTCTCCAAGTTATTTTATTTTTTCGCTCTCATTTTCCAATTTGATAAATACAAGAATAACTTTAAATGCAAGTAATCATTTTTTGTAACTTATTATGTGGAAAGCAAATATAATAAGGTAACACAATTTAGATAAGTTGTACTTACCTGAAAAAGCACCGTTTTGAATGTGACAGTGTAACTATGCTCAATAATAACCAAAAAGTCCAAGTTCGAAAGAGGAAAGAATATTGATATATATTACATCATAATATTAAAATGTATGAAATGAATACAAATCCAAATTCGCTTCTGCGAGCATAAATTATTAATCGACATTCTTAAAAAATATTCCATAAATTTTCAAATAAATATTTGTAATTCAGGAGAAATATGCAAAAATGTATTTAAACTATTCGAATTTCCTTGGAAAATTCCTCCCTATGATTTATGGCGCTCGAACATTTCTGAAGTTCATCTTTACTTGTAAAGCTGAACATTTTATTTATTCGAATATGTAACTCTTTTCAGCCTAATGCCCTATAAACCCAATGCCCACTGCTTTGAAATTCCTCTTCAAAACACCATTTCACTCGAATAATTCCCCATTACTCTAGCATCCTTATACAGCATAGAGTATGTTGACCACTGGATAATACATTTAAAAAAAAAAACGGGAAATAAAAACACGCACCACATATTTCGACAAAGCCAAAAACTAAAAAAAAAAAAAAAGACGAAATAAAAATTCTTTCGCATATCAAGTGTAAGTCCCCAGGCCGAAATTTTCCGCCCTGTAATCAAATAGCCGAGTCGTCCAACCATGCATGCAATTTCGCTGCCTCAAACTGAGGTTGTCCAGTCCGCGATGTTACCAACTCTTCCAACCCGCTCGTAATGCCCAGAAACCTATTACTTACGGTAAGTGCATGTTTATGCAGAGGGAGCCAACTGCAAATTGCGCAAAGCCCTGACCTCTGCGATTAACCTTTTCACGCTATGTCTACTACGCTACAGATGCGGTCCACTATCTTGGATGAGTGACCAGCTGGTTCATATCGGTAATCACTGGCGCAACAGGACATAGAATGGGAAAGAGAGTGGAATATTTTCACCAAGTATATATGTATATATAGACTCAAAGATGGTCTGGGTGGAATTTGGGAAATTTCGCTTTAGGATCTGTATAGTTGTGGTCAGTATTTTGTCTGACGTCATGAGATTGATTTATGATATTTAAAGCTGTTTAGTGAATTTAAAGTTATCGGGAAAAAAAAACAACTTTCAGTCTAAACTATGCACATATTTTTTAAAAGAATTTTTGAAAAGAGGAACTTTGCTAAGCTAATATATTGCAAAAATGGATTCTATTGTTATTTAACAATCTATAAAAAAGAGAAATTTAACTTAAATTTTTTAATAAAAGCTTTATAAAAATATTTTTTGTTATCTTACATATTTACTGCTGCCGTGTTACTGAAGTAAATAGAATATGAAAGAATATTGTCGATTCCTGAGAAAAAGGGCATTTGGGAGAGAGAGAGAGAGAGAATATCACAGTTTAATATAAAGATAGATATTTTATCACTGCTCTTTAGAAAATTTGATTACAAATTTTAGTAAAATGAGCATGTTTATTACTTACTTATGAATTATATAAACATAATAAAATTCAATTAAAATAAAGAGTTAAGCTGAACTACTTATAAAGTCATATTATCCATTTCGCCTTAAAACCCAATTAATGTAAAGTCTCAGTATGGGATTATAAACCCACCACTCTTCATTAGGAAAAAACACAAAAAAAAATTTAAGCATTTTTTATTTTTACTTTCATATAAATATATAAAATTATTTTTAAAGAACATTGTGCTAAACATTTTACTTGTATATTTAAATATTTTTAATCGTGCATGAAGAAAATTATTTATTATCTTAAGAGTAAAATGTATTGAAAAAGTAACATTGTTCTGTGCATTTGGCTACTGAGGTCTGGGGAAATTATGGACTTATTAATATTGAACACTTTATTAATTCGGTATAATATATGGCTTAAAATTTAAAATTGACTGTATTATATAATCCACTGTTACTTCAATTAAATGTTATCTTGCATTGAATTATTTTATTTAAGAGTAACTAGTTCTAGTATATATTTTTCATGTCAGTTTAGTGAAGGAACTGGCTCGATGGTGTATTTGATCAGGTTCTGGCCTTATACGCACAAGTCTGCGGGTTCGATCCCGGCCTAAGTCGGAGGATTTTCATGATGCAAAAAATCGACAGCGTCTGTGTCGTATGATTATGCGGCTTGTTAAAGAACCCTTGAGTACCTGCTTGGCTTCGGTGCTCCTGGCGGGCTGCTGTAGCCCAGTGGTCAAGGTATCTGATCATGACAGGCATGTCATGAATTTGGGCCCAGTACCAATGAAGACCCGCCGTGTAGAGCAGCGATGCACGTTAAATCTGTCGAGAACTGAAACGTCCTCCCGTTGGTGTGGTGTGGTAGTTAGGAGAGGGGATTTCAGCTCAGGTGTCGTCCACGTCACTTGACCATGGTTTAAAATTACGTGGTCCGTCGTCAAAAGCCCTCGTGTCGCTGAACAATACGAAGTTAATATTCACTCACTCACTCGGTGCTCCTGGCAAAAAAATTCTTAGTACAATATTGCGTCAGAGTTTAGGTGTCTTTCTCTAGAAAGGAAACTGGGTATCTAAATTACGCTTTGGCAATTGGTAACCACCTTTTTACCAGTTCCAGTCTTACCAGTTCCTGGGGAATGTACTCGGTCTGCAATGGTAACTACCAATCGGCATCCCCATCTGAAAGAAAGTTCAGTGAATT
Source organism: Trichonephila inaurata madagascariensis (assembly GCA_019973955.1). Lineage (NCBI taxonomy): Eukaryota > Metazoa > Arthropoda > Arachnida > Araneae > Nephilidae > Trichonephila > Trichonephila inaurata. The sequence continues at coordinate 548,071 of BMAV01017814.1, read as the reverse complement.
AAATTCTCATAGATATTTTTGATGGCAATTCGAAGAATGGAAAGATTTTTTTTTCTTTTTCAAATGGAGCTACGATTGGTATTTTACCTTTGCAGATCTAGTACATTCCTTGGGAACTGGTATCACTTTTTAGTGTGCACCTTAGAGGTGGATACTGAGCTCTGACGATGCTAAATCGTGCTAGGAATTTAATTTTGCCGAGACACCCTAGTGAAATGAAAATTTATAAATCATCTTTGCCATTTATGAGTCTGTGTTGTGTATAAATATTGTTAATTGTAAATGACTTGTGTGTGTCTGAAATCCGTTTTTAAGATTTATTATATTTTTTTCCAGTACTATATCTAAAACAACTGTTAGATTATGTCACTTAATTACTTAAACTCAAAGAAAAAGCAAGCATTTCAAATTCTTCATATAAAACGAAAAACTAGATGTGCTGTTTGAGTTTCGTAAATACTTTTAATACACATTATTTGGTACTTACGTATTATCACAACCATATGGGTGACATTAAATGAAATGAAGCTCATAATTGCCAATTCAGCGCGTACAGTACATGCGAAGTTGGGGTTCTCAACTTGGAGAGTTACCTTGAATTTTGGCATTATTGTGATAGTACGTCAGTACCCATAATTCTTGTGTAGGCTTACATTCATTGAAAAAAATTTTAATTTAATAAAATTTGTACGCAAATTCATTTATGAATTTTTAACTAATGAAATGACTGATATTGAAATAAGGCTAAAATTGGATTTCTAAGTCTTATTTGAAAAAAATATTTTCATTTAACAAATTCACATCATTTCAGTGTGGATATTTTTGTGATATCTCTTAACTTATTTATATGCTAATGAATAAAGTAATTGATTAATATGCTGGTGACAAAAAAAAATTGAAAAATAACCACAGGGGTGAGTTATTTATTGTTATTTAGTTAACCATGAATATGAAATAAGACATCTAAATTATAGATTTCTATTATATCAAACATGTGATACATTAAAATTTTATAACATAATGAAAATAAATTTTAAGGTTTTCAACTTAATATTAAAAATTCTTAATTTGTATTATGCAGCAGACTTAAAATTTTTCAAAAAAAAATTCAATTTATATCAGCCTCTTCTTTAATCGTACAATTAATTTAATTTGTAATAAAAAAACTAGTAGATTTAAATAAGATAACATTTTATTAGAAATGTTTCATAAAATTATTCCTAGTGCTTTATTTTAAGAGCAAAAAACAAAATGCAAACACCTTGTATTTTTAGTTGTATCTAAAAGCACTTTAATTATTAATAATGAAGCTATTTCTAGATGTTGCTACTAAAAGAAGAATATATTAATAATGAAACATAATACTTCAGAAATAATTTTTTTTTCATTTAATGTTATTATAATATTTTTCATAGTTGCTTCAATAAAGAAAGAAGTAAACTTTCGAATAAATTTCAGCTGTTTTGTTTCACCAGAATTATATGTTGCTTTTTAAAAAATCCTATACAGTTTTTTTTCTTTCTGTGACTTTAAATGAGTATTTAAATATTCATCCTTTTTTGATTAAACAAGAAAATTTTACTGCAAAGAATATAAAAATAAATGTGCCATACATTGTGATTAAAAATTCCATAAACTAACTTATATTTGCAAATTACAGCAAAAAAGAAATTTTTTACATAAATTTTGCAATAATGAAAAATTTTTCAAATAAAATATGTAATTTTACTTCATTGAATTTTTTCTCTTAAACATTTAATACTTCCCATTTTTATGAATTTACAATTTATTTATTTTTTTTTACGTTATGCTTTTCATTAAAAACTAATACCTATCTCAGATTTCATAAAATTAAAGGAATTTTTAATCGTACCAATAATTAATGTTGTATAAAAAATTTTTTGACTTGCAATGCGAGGCCTATTTTTGTTCATGAGATAAACTGTGAGGGGTAGTAGAGATCGCTAAAACTAACAATTTTTGTACAGAAATATATGAGCGGAAGTGCTGATTGGAGATACAAAAAGAAAAAAATAACATATTAACAGAAACATAAAATGGACATTAGCAAAATACTTAACGAGTTATTCCGTACAGAAAATGTCTAAACAGGTTTAAAAATTGAATCCACCAACAGTTATTCCATGAACATTTTATGTTTCCGTTAATGTGCTATTTGTTCTCTTTTCCGTCTCAACGCGGCACTTCCTCCCATATATCCCCATACAAAAATTGTTTGTTTCAGAGCAACAATTTTGTTGCTCTACCACCCTTCAAAGTTTATCCCGGGACTTTAGAATCACCACCTTGTATGTAGTTCAATTATTTCAAACTCTATGGATGTTTTTACAACACATTGTACTCCTTATTGACTGTTTGACATAGTGTAGAAATTAAGAGAGTGGCATGCCATCTAGGTGCAGTTTCATCATTTGATCATGGTTCGAAATTACGAGATTCGTCGCCAATAGCCTTCGAGTAGCTTCGTAGTGCGTTGATAAACAATCAAGCAACCCTATATTGACCGCATTTTAACATAAAATGAATTTTTAATTCAAATTTTTAACTGGTTAAGTTATGTTATCCACTATATATATAAACATTAAAGATACAATATGATAAAAAGGTGTAAAAATTTCACATAATGATATATGTGCTGATAGTATTGGGACATATTTATACTTAAAATCATGGTTCTAAATTTAGATCGTATTACTTTAAGCAATAGTGTAGAAGCATTACCGGATGTACGAAAAGTATGATTTCACTTTTCAAATAATAAGGTTCTACGTTCGGAACCGTGATTTCAAAAAAGCGCATAAATGGATATTTTTCGTGATATTTAGGGTCACTTAGATTAGAATACATGTTTAAAATTGTTTTATATAAGGACATTTTGACAAAAAAAATTATTTAAGTACAATATTTCGGCCAAAAATTAACTTAGTATAATATTTTTTTCAAAATGTTCTCCTTTTGTGAAAAATGCTTCTATTATAATAATATTTTGCTTGTATATAGCTCAGACCTCTGTACAGAGGCTCAACTAAGATTTTTGAAAAATTCCCATTATTTTCAGAGTTACAACCCATCGAAATAATTATCGGCGTTTTTTTGATAAAATTTCTCCCCTCTGTTGTCATAAAACATGGATAAACCTACTTCTAAGTTATATAATTCAAAAATTCTAGTTGAGCCTCTGTACAGAGGTCTGAGCTGCAGACAGACAAAATATTATGATAATAGGAACATTTTTCGCAGAAGGAGAATAGTTAGAAAATGGGTCATTCTTTGTACATTTTTTGTCAAAATATTGTACTTGAATAATTTTTTATTGTAATACTATTCTTAAAACAATTTTATATACATTTTCTAATCTAAGTGACACCAAATATCATAAATATTATCCATTTATATACTTTTGCAAAATCACGGTTCCGAATGTAGTTGGATACCTTAATTACAAAAAAAACAATAAAGATATTAACTGACGGTTTATTTTTTCTTTTTTTGATTTTAATGTACTCACCATTAGTTTCACGCAAAATTCCGAATCTATGCGATATCTTTAGCCACATTCTATGAAGCTGCTCCGAAGCAGGGCTAAGGGTGTAAGGCTGTTGAGGTCGCTGTTAAGACCGGATTTCTCTTCTGAAAAGCTGCTTTGGAACGATATTAGGATGCTCGAAGGTGTGAGTCTTGATAAGCCACTGTAGGTTTGAGAGTCCAAGTGAATCTGGAATTCGATCGGTGAGAGAGAGTCTGGTAGAGTGTGCTGGGGCATCGTAGAGTGTTGAAGCTTGTAGAAATGTCTGTAACGTCTAAGATGCTCCTTAGCGTCTCCTTTGTGTGTTTCTTTAAAGATAGAAAACGTCACGCCCTTCAAAGCCTCATGTCATGCAGAATCCCTTCTGTTTGGACGTAGCCGGGATTACTATTCGGCTGTTGGTTCTAGTCCCCCTCACGCGGTGGATTTTGAAACTGGACATTGGCGTGGGAACTCTGCGCCGGTCACATCACTGTTGGCTGGATCAAAGGTAGTCAAAGGTTGACTTGCCTTAGAACGTAAGTGTCGGAGTGTCCAGTCTGGGATACTTCCCAACGCAAAACTACTTGACCGTTGATATGTCACAAGTTCCCTTACAGGAAATGGGTCCTTTTGTGAAGACTGCTGCAAAGTATTAAAGAATCAACAATCTGAATTGCCACTGTAATTCGACTTTTCATTTCATCATTGTCACAATTAAAGAATGGAAAGCAATGTTTTTCACGCATTCCTACTAGATGAAGTCCTAAAGTGTTATGTATAGAAATCTGGGTGGCCACGCTATTGGACATCCTTTTTCTAATCATCGTCCCTGAACTTTTTCTCACTCCAAAACTCCAATGTGGTAGAGCCCCATTCACTCTGTACATGTGTTGCAGATTTAAATTCGATAAACCACGCTACAACTTGCGTTTCTTCTTGCGGTGAAGCCATTTTGAAACCAGAATGTTTAAACACGAAGGTGTTTTCATACCTAATTTGCATTTAATTAAACAAAAACTTTAATCTTTTCTTTATGTAACATAAAAAAAACATAAGTGAAAATCTTTGTTTGCTTCTAATTAATTTTTGAAAACGTAGTCATTCTTTTAGGACTCTTTATGTTATATCCCAACCACACCAGCATAAAAAAGTGGTTGTTAAAAGAATTTCAATATTTATATTAACGGACAACCTTGATATTCAAAAGACAAGAATTTAATTCTTTTTAATTTGCACTTGACATATTGTATTTTTACATGAATTTGCACCATACTTCTCTTTGTTCCTATATAATATTTAATTCCTTTGTTGCAAGAACAAATCAGCGTTCAATACAATGAAGTAAAACCGACAAGCCATTCTTCTCATTATTATCAAGGGACTCCACTTATCATCAAAAGCGATTCTCCAATCAATATATCCCTTACCACACTGCCAACAGATCATTGCTTTACTTAATTCACGCTTAGTCCTTGGAGACTGCACCAGGAAATACGAGATAATGACATCAAGAGGTTTGGTAGAACCGATGTACAAATTGAGGATCACATGTGCTCATTGGTATTGCAAACGTGAGCGAACTTGTTGCACAAGTGTTTCTTTTATTGAATAGGGAAATAAGTTCCTACTCCTAAGAGATAAAGTGGAATATATAGAACAGAAGACGTGGTTTGCTTCGAAAAAGAAGGCTACTTTCAGCAAACATTCGAAAATCAACTTAAAAGAGAATGTGTTGTTGAAAATTTGTGAAGAATAAATCTTAACAGTCAAGGTGTGAATTTCAGTAATAATCAATTGTCGGTGTGGTGATTTATCTCATGATTTAAATAAGACATGAATGTTAGCCAATAAAGGTTTTGTGTATAATTTTATTTTAAAGCAGAAGTATTTTAATTAAAACCTGATATTGTACATGATATTGGAAATTATTGTTCTAAATTATTCTAATCAAAGTGTTCATAAAATGTTTCTCCCTTTGGATTGTGCTAATTATAATATTGGCATCATTTATGCTTGTGTTGTACAAAAGTTGTGCTTTACATTCTCGAGTTGCAGTAAATATAAAGTTAGAATAAATTAGATACACGAGAAGTGGTAAACAAAACTCATTGCACTTTAATTTTCCTTTTACTTAATAATTAATTCTATTTGGGTGATGAAGGAAGTTTGATATTTCTTAAAATGAAACAACGAATTATGAGTTATATTACTGGGCATATCCTATATTTTTATGTGGAAAAATAATAAGAAGTAAAAAATCTAACGACTGAGAATAATACAGATTTATTTTATGTGGTTAATATATTGTCTAATTTGAAAATAAATTTAATTATTTCTGTATTAACCCATTAACTGCCGCCGATGTATACATCCGTCTCGCTCAAATCGTGCGTTGTAAGTGCCCCGGACGTATATATCCGTCCTTCCAAAGGACGATTTTTTGCATTGCTCTGCTCTGTTTAAAACTAGTCCGACGGCTTTGGAAAACTATGGGATGACATAAATAGTGCTTGCAAATAATTTATTTATTTCAGCGAAAAAAAAAATTACACATCTGTGTCTTTTCTCTCTTTCCCCCTAATAACATTACATAAGCGCGCCTTTGTGAAAAACGCTGGCAATGGGGAGCGAACAACGTAATATTTTATCGGCAGTAAAGTGGTTCAATATAAAATAATATACCGTAAAATCCGGCGTATAAAGCACACTTTGAACACAAAAAATAAGATCGAAAATTAAGAGCGCACGTTATACGCCGGGTATAAAAACGATAGCTTTAAAAATAACAAAAAAGATGTGTATAAAAAAATTTACTTCAACATGTATCGAAACACTGTTTATTTTTAAAAAAAATGACTTGCCTTAGGAGCTAAAAGAGTTGTAGCTCTAGAAGTATACTATTTTTTCAAAAGTCTGAGATAATACCTCGAATAAATGACCTCAAAACATAAAAGCAATGTATTCTAATATTTCAGATTTCTTCGTTAAAAAGAGAGTGCGCGTTATACGACAAATATATCTAAAAATTAAAAAATTTAGCTTAAAAGTATAGGTGCGCGTTATATGCCGGATTTTACGGTACATCTAAATATAAATCAAAAAATAAAATGGGAAACAGGAGAATATTTAAATACAAATAACATTTTAAAAAATTTAAACAAAAAAAAAATCAAAAACTGAAGCTAATGTGAACTGTAAAACATTAGTTATTATTAATTAATAAAAAAAAACACATATTACTTAAATTATAATGCACCTTGTAATGTGTTAAATGCAAGAAATAAATTGTAACAAAATTATTCTAGGGATAAAATGTACAAGAATTCTATAAAATATTAGCACTAATACAAAAAAAATAAATAATCAATTTAAAAATAATAATGTCTTATACAGAAATTTTTACTAGTGATAAACCAATGCTAAATAATGTTTAATATTACTTTAAAATATCAACCAAAAAGGATAAAACAGAAGTAAATTAGTAATTATTTCAAAGAAAATTAACTTTTTATGTCTTACATTGTAAATAATAATGTATTTTCTGTTTAAACAAATTAGGAGAGTTAAACCTAGGTTATCACAAAAATAACTATACAATTATCATTTATAGCTAAACCAAAAATTATTGTTCTTTAAAATATATAAGTTGAAAATATATTATTAACATTAATTTTTTTTTAAAAAAAAATGTTTCACCTATAAGTAAAAATCAAAAACAGAACAAAAAGACCATTTTAATGCAATTGGAAATTATTATAAAAGGGACAGCTACGATTTAAATAACAAAATTACTATTATTAAATAATTTATGCAGAAAAAAAAAGAAAAGCAAACAATTATCGAAAAAATTTCCGAAACAAATACATATTAATAAATAAATGCAAGGAATTTATTCTACAAATTCTTTCAATTAAAAAAAATCCTAAAAACTACAAACTTATAATTACCTATAAAAAGCAAAAACAGTCATTATGACCTGATCACATATTTTTAAATGAGAGGTCCAAAAAGAATTTGTAGACACGTTTCTGGATTAGAGAATGAGAAGTTACTTAGCAACACTTTTTTCTAAGAAAAGGGGAAGTTACTATTGCAAGCATGATCATATGAACGGAAAGCAGCTCAAGATATAATACTAATCCTCGGAACATCTAACGGATAGACTTAACTGTACCATTTCCTCTTGAGAAAATAAGGTGCAGAAGAAAAGAAAATATCCATGAGGAGGGGAATGAATGCTTTTACTAAGAAAGTTGTCCCTCATTGGGATGTATTTTAGAGATCTGCGATTTAAGAGAAAACCAGTTAGGATTACATTATGGACGTTTGAGGTATTTTAAATTATAATATGAAAAGTAAACTGCATTTTTCACACGCGAAAAAAAACGAACTTAACTTCATGCGCAGGGTATCTCATACCCAAGGGTGTTTACATTCTGTTTAACCCTAAAATTTGCATACAAAAGTGAAAAAGGAAGAAAAGTAGGAAGTTCAATAGGTTGATTACAATTTTTACACGTACATTTAATTTCCCTGTTCTTTTTATTAGGGCATTCAGTACATTGTTTATACATTCTTGTAGTCTTCGCCGCAAGTGAGTGCGATGTAATCACTAGATCTTAATTTTTTAAAAAAAATTTCGTAGAAGCATTGCTTGCTGGTTTCTACATTCTTTACATACTTTTGTAAATCAAAACCCAAAACACTTTAGAAATCAGCGTCTGATTCAATGTTCCGTCGGTGGTTTCTGCCTACTTAACAAAATAATTTGCTCGTTTATTATCGCAACGTTCAACAACACAAAGAATATTGTCATAGGCTAACAATTACATTTTTTAGCCATTGAAATGTAATGTGGTCATCTTTTTAAGGACGATAATTGCTCTCTCAGTTAAATTATCTGAATAGATTTCAGTAGAGGAATCCATATTTGCTATTATAATCTTCATCATTTGATTCTTCCTCATCTTCCCCTCAAAGAGCCTTTCTTCATCCAAAAATACTATTGTGCTTAATTTTTATTAAATGCTGTATCTATTAAATTACTTAAATATTATATTTCTTCATCATAACTACGATAATGCACCATTGGATAAGAAAGATTTTAGAGCGTGCTAAATGTATAGCATACCCGAAGAGGAGGTATCCAAAAATATACATTTAGAATTCTCCTATAAGCTAAGGCCCCTCAAAGGATATGACCTTAAAGTCAGCCACACTAGAAATGATTCATTTTCCGAAATAGGTTTAAATGGAGTCTTGAAAAAATTTAAGTGGTGGGTATGACATACCCTGCACGTGAAGTGCCGAATTAATTCCACTGCAACAGGAAGTTCCCGCGCTCCACCCGGAATTACTTCCGAAAATTATTCTTTGCTACTCTTTCTCTTAAAATAATATGTAAATGCTTAATATCTTGATCACTTTCTTCATTATTAATTTTGTTGCTTATACCTTTTCGTTAACAGTACCATATCTTCGAATATTCTATATTAATAAAATTGAGAACCCCTTAAAAATCCAGCTCGAGTATACAAAGCAAAAAAACACGCATCTCACAAACAATCACATAATTACAAATCAATTTTCATATTTTAAGCTCGCGACTTTGTGTGATTCTAATTACCTAATTAGTTTTTAAAAAGAGACAAATTGGTTCCGTTGCCTTACTTGGTACTCTTAATTTCCCTTGTCCCTTGATATAAAAGTGGCATTCTCATTACCATAGTTCGTGAGTCCTGCCAATTGCAATCTCTTTGGATATGAATATACGATGGTATTATGCGACAATTATGCGTCGATTTTTATTTATTTTTTTTCAAATGTCAAACAGTTAAAATGAATAATTATGAGAGAAAGTAATAGTCCTTATAACAAGAAAATGATCAGGAGCAGGAAATGAATTTCACTACTTGACGCTCAAGATTTGTATGTTTTGAAGATTTATTGGTAAAAAAGATTAAAATTTTTTAATTTCATTTTCAATGCAAAAATTGACTTTAATCTTTGCTCAGAATTGTTTAATTTTTTTCCTGAAATTGACTGCTACAAAAATAATTATAAAAAAAATTATTTTTAAATTTAAAAAAAATATCTTGGATATATTATGTGTCTCCTAAGAATTTCTCTAATTTGCAGAACCATTTCTGTAATAGGAAATATAACAGCTTACAAAAGGCTTTAAAATTACACTAGTAATATATATTGTGTATCCACAGGATATCATCAATAATCATATATTTCCTCCACTGAATTTTTTTTTTCAAAATCTCAACTGTTATATATCTTCTTACATGAGACTTTTTCTCATTTTGTTGTGACACAAGAAGCGTTTCAGGGTAAAGATATATTCTAAAACTATTCTTTTGTACGGTGATGAATTTTCCTTACCATAACTCTCTAAGTGAAAACTTTATATGCAAGAGCCATGTGCATTTTACTATTTTTATTCAAAGAGTGAGAGCATTTTCTTTGATATGAAACATATATAAGCAATAAATATAGGCATTTGTTTAGAAGAAAGGAAACGCTGGCTGTGAGGAAACTGGGTCGAGGAAAACATATAAAAACGGTTGTGTTTTGTTATTAGTTCTATAACTTTCCTGTTTGAAACAAACATTCAAAATTCTTACAATTCAGATTTTTTTAAATGTCTGAAAGCAATATTTATCGTTTGCTAAGTGAACTTCAGTAAGATCAAATGTAGTTTTGTAAATTTATGATTCGACTGAAAAGTGATTCGGTAATTGCTTGCAAAGAAGAATGGACATATTTCAATAAAAATTATTTGTATTTTGTTTGTATAAGCATGCGTTTACATCATATAACTTCTAATTTACCGTTGCAGTGAGTTACTTTACTTTATAAAAATTGAATGATTTTTTTTAAAAAAAAATATAATGATTAAAACGGGCTTAAGATTTTCTAATTGCTTAACAGGCTATGTATGGAATTTCTTCAAATATGGAAAAATAACAAAAATTGAATATTAAAAAAATTATTGTAATTTTTTTCACTATATAATTCTTGTTATTTTTTGAGAAAAAATGTTGTGATACTCAAACAATCATAAGAATGCAGTTATCATATCATTTCTAAGTTGTTTTTGTATTCAATGCCCGTCTCCGACCTGTTGGTCGAGGCACAGTCATCAAACTACTGACATGTCACCAAAAACACACAAACAACAGCTTTCAAAGAAATACTGTTTAAAACAGCAGGACACATATATTGAGGGGACATATATTGAGGCCGTTGCCACAAAATGAACAAGAATCTGAGTTTTTGATTCCCACTCTATAAAGGTAACTGTGTAAATAGTGAAGACCAGTGACAAGTCTAAAACATGTCAGGATGACTGCTTTAGGCAAGGAAACAAAAATTACTGTTAACTTTTTAAGAAGGGAGCTCAATTTCTTTCCACAGAAGCCCTCTCTACAGGGTGTGACACAAAATAATCACGACTAAGTGTGTAGATTGAAAAAAGGGAAGTTGGCAACAACTGTTTTTGTGACGTCATCTCATATTCCTTCTCTACTCATGTGGCCAGTTTCGTCTTTTTTGATCATGCCAGTTGGGAGTACTGCGTCACTGAGTGAACTCTAGCAACTGCATTCTGACGGAAAAAATGTCGCATCAACATCACGTTCCTTGTGTAACTTAAGAAATCAGCCACGAAAACATTTCAAATACTAACCGTGGCTTATGGAGATGAAACTTTGTCTAGTACACATGTGTTTGAATGGTATAAGAGGTTTTCAGGGGGAAGGGTCAGTGCGCGGAAGATGATAAACGTGCTGGGTTTTCAAGGTCAGCGATTACCGACCAAAACATAGCCGAAATTCGTGATATGAGTGGGTTCGTACTCACATCAGTGGTCAGACTATTAATCAACACTACTACATTAAAGTACAAAAAGACTTCATAAAAAAAATTAGGAAAAAATGGTCAGAATTGGAGAGTGATGGATGGATATTGGACCAAGACAATGCATCCGCTCTCATGGCCCTATCTTTCAAGCAGTTTCTGACTAGCAAAAACATTACTATGATGGGGCATCTTCCTTATTCACCTGTTTAGTTCCTACAGTTAAATTTGGCTTAAAGAGAACCCATTTTACCTCAGTTGAAGAGGTTCAGGCGAAAACGCGAAATATCCTAAAAGGACTTCCAAAATCCTCATTCCAGAACTGTTGCCAGCAATGGCAGCACCGAATGCAGAAGTGTGTGAATGCTGAAGGGAACTACTTTGAAGGTGATACTGTCATGAAGAACCGATTCTGTATTATTGGATCAGTCTCTCTTTTTTGTCACACCTTGTATGTATGGACGGGAACATTTGAATATAATGGTGCAAGATATGGAACACTTTTCATGCAGCAAAGCAAAAGAGGATATTCTTGCGCTATTTGGGATTCACTCTTGATCAAAATACCTGCCATTTCTTTTTCTTATATTCCGCAATGGCTTCCAATGCAATGCAAGTCTTTATACTCAAAAATTCCTCTGTTTCCTCTTTATAGATTCTGGAAATCTCACATTCACAATGATTGGCATTTGTTAAAGTCGTAATTGTTACCTTGGAAAGAAAATAAGACGATATTTTCTTTTTCACACTGATCTATCTTGTCTACAGCTTAGGAACTGGATTCTATTTCACCATCATAGTTGCCAGAATGTAAAGTGTGTAGAAAAAAACTGTAGCTCCAGCATTTTTAATAGCCTCCTCAGTTTAACCTAAGTACTAAGAATTAATTCTAGTAAAAATTAATTATTTACATTGAATTATCTTGTTTCTAGGAAAGTTAAAGTAACTGAGAAAGTTTTCTTGAACAAAGTAATTAGATTTTTATTCCCTTATTACATTAAAAAATGCGAAAGTAAACTTGATCATTTGTCGAAAAAGTAAGGAACTATGCAAATTGTTAGAGGTTTGATAAATATGAGTTGTGAAATTTTGCAAACGAAATGTTTACACGAAAATTAGAATACATCAACATCTGCTTCATAACAACTGAGTATAAATTAATATAAATAAACATGTAAATAAAATTGCACGATATTTTAATTTTTTTTACGAAGTAAAAACATCTTATTCAACATTTTTTACCCTCTCTGTTTTCTATAGTTGTGTTATTATAAGTTATTTTACCTCTGCCTTGGCTCATTTATTAACGTTTCGCTATTTCACTGAAACTTGATGGTAAGCATTTTTTATTTAATTAAAGTATATCAAAGACTGCATATTCCTTAATTTTCGGCGCAGTATGCTTAAGTGAGTTAAAACTTAGAACTTTCACTCATATTTATGAATTTTGTGTAAAAGAATTAAATTTCCTGATGCACTCTTTTTTTTTAGAATTTTTGTATTGGTTATAAGAATTTAGGAGGTACAGCAAAATTGATTTTTTGGCACACATGTAAATGCAACAAGAGACAGCATATATATAAATTTTTTTCAAGAATGAAAAGCATTTCCGACTCTTGGATTTAAAAAGCCAATAGTGAAAATATTTTCAGCTGTTTGATTAAAAAGCCAAAATGAAACATATTAAATTCCACTAAAAAAGTCTAACGTTTCGTAAAATTTTTGTAACGAAGAGTACTTTTTAAAAAGCACACACAAGATTACGGTAATTCTTTGTAGTATCAAAATCATTTGCGACAAAAATCTGCCAAAAAAGAAGCTAAATTTAAAAAAAAAATAGTTTGAAAATAATGAGACGAAAACGTCAGTCTCGAAAAATTAAATAATTTGAAACTATTTTTGCAATTTTTTTTTTCAATTTTTGATTACATTTAAATTAAATCAATTGACCACCAGACATATAAAATGTATTTTTATGTAAGGTTTACTTCAATCAAAAACTGATATATTTTTAAACTGTATTTTTGCTCATTATACATTTTTTTTTAAAAAATACTAAACACATTACTCGCGAACAGCGACTTAAAATATGCACCCACCTACACATAATCTTTACTAGTTGAGTTGACGGAAAAACTGTCCTAGAATTGCTTATACAAATAACACAAATAAATTGAACAAATCTAATAGCACAAAGCGGTCAACAGAGCTTGTATAATGCAATGCTGTCAGTAGAGACTGTATATCACAAAACAGTCAGTAGAGCTTGTGCAAGACAACAAGCACCTTGTGCGGGTTTTAGATTCGTTTTTGCAGATGTAATGGCACATGATTATAATTTGATACTTTGAACCAGAAATAGTAGTGGATATTTGGGAGATGGGTCAAGAGATAAGAGATAAAATTTTGGGTTTCTCGTGCACGACCATTGCAAGAGTGAATCATACATATCAGAAATCCATAAAAACATAAACTAACTCTTTGGCAACGGTACAGAGAAAGATGTAGTGGAACCTTTAACATTTTTTATCGACTTAAATTATCTCACGGAATGGACATGTAGTACTGTCTAAAATAGCTACAAATTTTATTGTTGAGGCATCAGCAAGTATATCAATGTGCGGTAAAATCCCAGCTGGGCACACTACTGTTTTTGGTACCATTTTTTTCCGCCAGATGGCGCCTAAAACCCGTGTTTCAAAAAACGACGTCAGGGACGAAAATGAAAAAAATCGGTGGGTTGACGGTCATAGGCGCCAAAAGTTTTGTCGCCAAGCAGTGTGCCCAGCTAGGATACAACCCAATGTGGGATTGTGCAAAATTCCCACCTTTATTTCTGCTTTGAGAGTACGAACGCTAAATCGTGTACTTTTGATAACTAAACGATACATAGCTACGTTCCCTTGCCTGCACCGTTACTGTATTAATGACGACAAGAGACACCTTGCTATCCGTGTACAGGTATAGAAAAATCTGAATGCAACCTTAGCTCCAACTGGTGTAGCAGCTGTCATGATAGAGTAGGGTGTGGGGTATACATGATTTATTATGCCTGAGAAGTCAATAGCCGATTATGACAGATGACTGATAAGTAAGCCTTTTCCAATCACTTAACGCCCATTTAAAGACTATGTGCTTTGGCAGATATTATAGGACAATGTGACACGCACACGTCGAAAATTGTAACCAAGTGGCTCCAAGAACACTTCTGATTTCCGCGTCCAGTGCTGTCAGCTTAAATTCCAAAAAAATAAATAGTATTGGTCATATATGCAATGCTCTGCAGCGCGTTATACATAAGAGGTATGGTCACTTTCCCCCTTTCCAGCAGATTTAATAAATGTCCTGCAAAATTCATGATATGAAATGCCTTCAGATAACCTTCACACATTAGTTGAGTTCATGCTGTGATGTGCTACGGCAGTTCTGTATGCTTGTGAAGCAATTATTTGATACTAAGGAGATGTACCAACTCTCTTTCGGTGTACATCTGAATTTTGGCGATATATAAAAATAGTATATAATACTTATAAAACAGACTCACTTACCATTTGTTATGGTCACACACGTACATAAAGTTTTTATGGCTTAGAAATGAAGTGAGCAATTAAATTACTAAGAAAATAAATACACTTTTGCCTGCTTACAAATATGAAAAATATAATCTTGTTCTTTTTTCTTAATAGTTTTTGCGATACATATTTTTTCGATTTTCTTTGGTTATAAATACGTATTTCTGGCTACTTTGGTTTGTAGTAAAATCAGTAATTAATTCTGTAGATCTTACTAATTTTTTATTCAAAGTTCTCATATGAAATTAAGTGAAATTATGAATTATTCTATAATATGTATGTATAAAATGATGTTTTTATTACCTTATTTTTTGTAACACGAACAATGAACTTAGAACTTTGTAACATTGCACTGTGCAATGCTCTTATACTCCCTCGTTTTGGAATGCAGTCTCGTACTTTTCTTTAAACATCCTCAAAAAAATGCAAAATAATAAAATTCCAAATTTTTTATTTGACTTCCCTTATCGAAAGAATTCTTCGTTCCTCTTTATAATTAAATAAATTCTTCTATTTTTCTTCAAATAGAGAGATAGATGGAATTCATTTCGTTATGGTCCATATATAATAAATCAGATGAAATTTTTGTTTCTTTATCACAGTTCAGTAATACAAGTTTCATCTCCAATAGAATTTATAAAGAGTTTATGCCAACTAATTAAATTTCGAATAAAATGATTAATAATATTTTCCTATTAAAATACGTGAAAAAAGAATCAGTCTATTAAATTCAAATAATAGAAAATGTTCTATTTAACGATTATTATGAACTGATTATTAATATCCTTCTGTAAATTAAGGGGACATGTTACAGTTTATAAGAAAATCTTTGTTTTAATGTTTTTTACTAATTTTTTTGTTTGCAATCTACGAATGTAGAGTTAAACAGTTTTTGTGCTCAAAATACTACAAAAAAAATAACTTAATTTTTTAAAGAAAAATTAAAAAATTTTTGAAGGAATTTTAAAATGCTACTTCCTACATTATATATAGCTGGCGAACACATATGAAATTTGATTTAAATACAAGTCAAGCTATGTTTATCAAAAAATAGTATGGGGTTTCTACTAACCTGATTTATATTCGTAAAACACCTTTTTTCTATGGAAGCTTATTGAAAATTTCCTGAAAAATGTGTACATTCTAAATTCAACCCTTTTTAAAAAAATAAGGATTGTTTTGATTCAAAATTGCATTGCAGATTTTGTTACATGTACTAATAGCAATACAAAGAAAAGTATCAAAGTACTTGGCACAGTAAAAAAAAGTCTTATTATTTAAAATGAAGATAAACTAGTTATAGTTTTTCTGAGATAAATCAATTTAAAAATTTTATTTGACTTTGGAATATGAATAAAAGCGAACGTAAAAGTCATCTTTACTCTGTTTTATTTACCTTGGGGCTTTCGATTTTTGTGCTATTATAGAAAATTGTATAAAGAACAATTTAGGCTAAAATAATTTTGAATTTTTAACCAATTTTTGTGAATAGAATCGTACTGAAACCTTTAAAACAGTACTTAAGGTATCCGACTACGTTCGGAACCGTGATTTTAATAAATCGCATAAATGGATAATGTTCATGATATTTAGTGTCACTCAGATTGGAATACATGTATAAAATTGTTTTAAGGACATTATGACCAAAAAAACTATTTAAATACAATATTTTGGCAAAAAATTTACTTTTAATAACCCTTTTTCAAAAACGTTCTCCTTTTTTAAAAAATGCTTCTATAATAATAATATTTTGCTAAAATAAAGAACAGACTTCTCCAGAGTGTCTGAACTAGGACTTTTAAAAAATTCACATTATTTTCAGAGTTACCACCAATTGAAATAATTATCAGCATTTTTTTCTTAAAATTTCTCCCCTCTGTTGTCGTAAAATATGGATAAATCCACTTCTAAGTTATATATTTCAAAAATTCTAGTTCAGCCTCTGTGCAGAGGTTTGAGCTATATGCAGGCAAAATATTATTATAATAGAAGCATTTTTCATAAAAGGAGAATGTTTCGAAAATTGGTCATTCTATGTTCATTTTTTGTCAAACTACTGTACTTAAATTATTTTTTATATTAATAATATTCCTAAACCAGTTTTATATATGTTTTCTAATCTCTAATGACACTAAATATCATAAATAGTATTCATTTATACGCTTTTGCAAAATCACGGTTCCGAATGTAGTCGAATACCTTAACCTCTGAAACAAACAAAAAGGTGCTGAATGATTTCATCACTTAACTTCCATAACGTTCTAGAAAGAAATGTGTGTTCCATAGGAAATAATATTTGTATCTACGTCCTTATTATTCTTGTGTAAAAATGATCATTACCCTTTCGTCACTGACACGAACAAAGAAACCTGACACTCTTTTCCTGTCACGCCACTCATTAATGGAAAATCTGTAATAATTTCTAATTATTCTCCCTCGCTGATCTCATCACAGACAGATTGACAGCTTTATTATCTTTTACGAGCTGCTCGTGAATTAACAGGAGACTGGCTGTCAGTAATGACATTCCTCTAGCTAATCCACGGCGAATTGGTCAAGTTCTTTGTATCAAGGCTAGTTGTGTCGCTGTACTTTTTTTTCTCTCTCTAAATAACGATGTCTCAAATAATCTTGATCATTAAGCCTTGACTTTTGTTAAGCCTAGAAGCTTTGTTTCGTATTGCTGAGCTCATTTTAGGTGCCATTTTGGGTCTCCAGTGTGTAAAATATATGTTAAAGCAAGGTGTCAAACTCGAAGGGTAACTTGGACCATACAAACAAGGTTTAACTTTAGATGGGCAGCAAAAAAAAATCATTGCCAGGGAAACGTAGGTTTATTTCGAATAATAAATTGTAATAAACATATAAAAGAACTCGAAAAAATTAATGCTTACTTTCTGACACTTGACATCTCTTCTCTGCTACTGTCTATCCTATTTCGGGAAAAAATTTTTTATTTTATTGTATATTATTATGTGCAGAAATATTGACCAGGACGCAAAAATGTTCGTTGTGGGTAGCGAGTTTGACACTCTTGTGTTAAAGTGACATGTTGTGACGGGCTACATCGCGCCTTCTCACTAATCCTCTTGGGGAATATTTGGGGCCAGAATGGCATTATTTCAATCCAACTCTCTCAAAAAGAAACCGCGATATGTATATTAGTTAATGGATATATATTGGAGCTTTGGTATTCGCGAGTTAGTTGAATAGAAGTCCGATGGAAGTTGGATAGAAGCCGAATAATAGAATAGAAGTAGGATAGTAAGAGAATGGAGGAATAATAGTAGAAAAACAGAATACAAGAAGAGATAGAAAGCCGAGGTGCTGATCGCCGTGAGATATTGATTGTAGATTAATTATAGAACAGACATTAGCTTATTAAGGAATCTACAGTAGATAAAGGTTCCGAGGTTAATTTCTCATAAAGATAATGATTAGGATTTCAGACGCTATTTATTTAGAATTGATAATTACATATTATCACTCCTGCTCATATCCCTCTAGTAAGACTTGTGTTGAGTTGATCATTATATGTTTAGACAATAATAAATTAGATTTATTATGGAGAATTTGAGTGA
>BMAV01017814.1:498540-529423 GCA_019973955.1 Trichonephila inaurata madagascariensis | reverse complement strand
TATAGAACGGACATTAGCTTATTAAGGAATCTACAGTAGATAAAGATTCTGAGGTTAATTTCTCATAAAGATAGTGATTAGGATTTCAGGCGCTATTTATTTAGAATTGATAATTACATATTATCACTCCTGCTCATATCCCTCTAATAAGAATTGTGTTGAGTTGATCATTATATGTTTAGACAATAATAATTTATTATGGAGAATTTGAGTGATCAATCATTTATTACTACAAATCTAGGTCGCGTAGATGAAGAGATGATACCCCCGGGCCGTGGGGTATCACAATGCATATATACAGTAAAATATGTTTAACGTGAGGGCGCTTAAGACGAAATATCGGTTAACACGAAATAATACAGTGGTCCCGAAGAACTTCTATGTATTTTTAAGCATTTTGTTTACTCTCAATACGAAACGAAAACTGTTTAACACGAAAAGAGCTCTTTTGTTAATGAACAAAATATGGAAAAATTTGTCGGATTGAATTGTCCTACTGTTTCAGCGTAAGAATACGTTGCAGTAGATGATGCTAATGCATGTAATTATGGTAGACAATGGCATTCTGGAGTTTGTTTATAGCTCACAAGATATCATTGATGTAACTTCCGGAGATGAAAATGAAATAAGTAATGCAGTTCTTGTTCCTACGTCAGCCGAAGTGAGGAACATCCTGAAAAAAAGGTGCAGTCATTTAGACGCACATTCCAATGATGGAATGAATAACAAGATGGACGACATCGAACAATTTGTCGATATTTTGATGTTAAAAAAAGATAATGCATGAAAAATATCAGATTTTTTCCCAAAAATTCAATTAATGTGTTGTTTTAAAAAAACTTGAAAATTTACTATTAAATTTTGTTTTTACATTCTTGGGAATGTGATTGTTTCATTGATTTTTATTAAATGTGTATGCATATATACATATCTATGCAAGTAAAATAAACTGCAATAAACAATTTTATTGATATGTTTTTTATATCTTTTAACACAAAAAAATACTTCTGTCCCCCTCAAGTTTTGTGTTATAGTATTTTCAATTTATTTAAGGGGACACAATACGATCGAATTGACAAAAATTGTTAGAAAATACAAATAATATTGTTTTTGCCTTAATTTTTTTTCATATAATTTTCTATTATCTCACAAAATTTGAAAACTCTAAGTTAAAAAAAAATTCCGGAGTTATAATAACTTTTGCGTCCGTTTATACTCATGTCCCAATGGCAAATAAAAATGTTATACTGATTTATCTCAGAAAGAAAAAAAAATAACTAGTTTACATACATTTAAAATGCTAAAGGTTTTTTTTTCTCTCTGTTCTGTCAAGTGTTCTGATATTTTTTCTAACTATTGCTATTAGTTCATGTTACGTAAGTCGGTATGCAGTTTTAAATCAAAGCAGTAATTATCTTTTAAAAAAGTAGTTTGATTTAGAATTTATTTATTTTTTAAGTATTTATTAAAAACATTAATTTATGAATTTCAATCACGTTATCACAAAAACCCATGCGAACTTTTGTTATACTTAGTTTGACGAACTAGTACATTAAATTTCATGCATGTACCTCAATTATTGTAGGAGGAGTAGCATTTTAAAATTCTTTCATAAATTTTAAAATTTTTCTTGAAAAATTTAAAGCTTTTTGTTGTACATTGAGCACAAAAAGGGCTTTATGTAATACATATTCATAGGTTGCATGTAAAAAAATTGGAATAAAGCACATTCAATCAAAGTGTACCGTGCCTACTTAAAAAAGTCACATAAATTTAAATATTTTTGTTTTAAAAAGCACAATTTATTACTAAAATTGTTTATTGCGAAGACAAATTTTATTTAAGCGCCTAAGTATAAATCAAAGGAGTCATACTAGATTTGCTACACGCAAAGGTATATGCTAGAATAACTCTTATATGCACCAACAAAACGTTTCAAGTTAGTTTTTTATACTGCACAAAATGTTTTTGTCATACGGTTGATTAAGGCCTTCCTAATTTCTTCCTTGCACTGCATGAAAAATTATCGAAATACTTTTCCTGTTCTAAACCGTTTTTATTATTGAATATATCCCATTTGAATTTTTTTTAATGTTGTATTTATTTTATATATATTTATAGTTTAATTATCCAGATTTATAGATATAAGATATAGATTTTTTTAATTAAATTAAATTTGTCTAGGAAATATAACGGTATTTTATAAATATTTTATATACCAATAAAGTTATTTAGTGAAGGATTCGTATAAGTTATATTTTATTAACTAATAATTATTAATTATGGTTTACCATTTTATGTTTTTTCTTCCTTTTTTCATGAAATCCTTATCACTTCGAGTATTTCACTCATAAAAAAAAATGCATTATAAAAGAATTAACTTAAAACTTACTTTTATTTGTAAAATAAAGCTTGTTTATTATTTACGTTTAATAAACGTACTTTCAAAAATTTCTATAATCTTCAGAAAAGTAATTAATATTTTTATAGCACTTCAACGAGACTATTTTTAACCATGCAATAGAGTAACTCTCAAAATATGGGAAAAATTCTGAGAATTCTTACGATTTTGCTCAACAGTAAGAAAAATTATCAGAAAAATAATTTGATAGAAACGATAAAAAAGTTTCCCTTAGAAATAAACAATTTCTGCATACAAATTTAGAAAAATGTTTAAACTATTCTGTAATTAAGGATTATAACGTAAATTAAGAAAAAAAAACATGTGGGTCGCTAGATTAAGAGTAGATATAGGCAAGCTTATAAGCAACACCTATTTAAAATGAACATTTATTTATATTCTTCCTTACAGTATTCCATTATTTATTCTTCAAAATGAGAATTGAAAATTCTTAATCATTAACTATTCACGAACGAGTTGCATTCAGGTTGAAAATTACTATACAGTTGCCGCAACGTTTCAGTAACGTGTATCACCAGTATGCATATAGACTTTTACCTAGCATAAATTGCAATTTAGGCAAATATTTGAAGCATTCTGAAAAGAGCAAACTAGTATCTTTTTCGCCATTTTCAAAAATCTGAAAACAATTTTCATGCACTGACGAATTAGTTGGATAAACTGTTTCTAAACATTAATGCTTCGCTAATGTCTTCGTTTTCTAATTAACAAGTGTATATATTTGCTTGTCTCATGAATATTTAGAATAATCTTATTTAATTAAATGCACAATTAAAAACATTTCCTTTTAGGTATAAATACCGGATTCGTTAATTAACATTTAATTCTGTTTATCCCTTTTCATGCTAATCTTCATTTATAATATTGAATTGCTGTGCAAATTTAATTTTGACATTTCTGTACATCAATATAGTTTGTTTAATTTAGTTTAAAATATCAGTTTGAATATTCTTAACTAAGTATTCACAAATTAATTATCTTGGTATGTTAAGAAAGAATTTTTATATATAAATACCCTGATTACCTCATTTCTACGATTTCTCTATAATTATCTGTTAATTCGGTATTTAATACGAAAAATAACAGTTTATCAAAATGTTATATAAAATTCTAGTGTCAGTTTAATTTTGTGGTAATAATTTTGTAAAATAAATAAATGCATAATTATATTAATTAAAGAATATATCCTTTGACAATGTGTGGAAAAATTAACTATTTAATTAAGTAATTTTGGAAGAGAGATTAATTTCCGGTGAATAAGAATATTGCAAACGATATTTAAATAATTTTACTGCGGATAGTTATAACGCTTTCATTATGTTGAGTGATGTTAGCATTCTCTTCCCCTGGCTGTAGTTTATAGGCCTCTGCTAGGTGGCGCTGGTAGTGCTGCTCTAAAGACAAAATAGCTGATCGGGTTGATGGTCAGCGGGATGTATTGTTGCGTTGAAGGACCTATGTATAAAGTAGGTCTTTCAGACTGCGTAATCATTTATTTTATTTTACAGCTATTTTTACCTTCTGAACGTCGTACAAATTAATTCGTTAATTTTCCGGACATCTTGTGGTGCTTGAATCAAATCATCTAAATTGAAAAAAGAATTATATTAATTAAATAAAACCTCATGAATTGTATCATATAATTTAAAGTAAAATAATTTACCTTGTGTATACAACTTAATAAAAATGAGAAACTCTCACGGAATGTAAAGTAAAAATTGTTTTTTAATATATATTACTTTCCTTCATGAATTATGCATTTTTTATTTATTTATCTATTTTTTATTTTCTAAAACTGAAAATGCAGAACACACACATAATGTATCGATGAGATGGTATTCATTTTGTTATTTGTAGCCTTGGTAAGAAAAATATAGCTTCTTGAACATTGATCACATCATCGTTTATTTAATTTTAACATCGGGATAATTATTTTAGCGTGCTCTTCGCTCAGGAGTGAAAATGCAAGAAAGGGATTAATCAGCACCTCCTGATAGAGATGTTGCAATAATTTTTTTTTCTATATTAAATGTACACGGAAAAACAAGTAAATACGTAACACAAAAAAATCTGATCACGTGTTCAAGTGAAGAGAAATATAAGTTATTTTTAAAAGTTACATCAGTGTTTAGGAAAGAGATTCACCACCTTAATCAGGCAGGTGTAAATTATTATGATATTCTTCCACTAGGAATCGCCAATAAATCTATCAAAAATTGGGGTTTTAATCCCTTTAATGAAGAATTAATAATAAATCTATCAAAATAATTATTTCTATGGAGAAAGAGGAAATGAGACGAGTTTTGAAACAGGGTATTTAGATTTGTAAATTAAAGGTTTAAATAAATCTCCCATTTTAAGTAAATATTAATTTATTACTTTCACTCACACGCATGCGAATAAGAAGGGGGAGGGGTACATAGGTCCGACTCACCCCCATCACCCTTGGGGTTTTTTTTCTTGATTGATTAGAATCCTATGTATTTAGTACGTAACATTTAATTAAAAATTGTTATTGATAATTTATTTTATTAATTAATGAGCATTATTTATTCAGTAATTAATTTTTTACCGTTTTTTGTTCCCATCAATCGACAAAATCCAAAGAATATGTTTGAAAGTATATTAAGGTATGATACAAGAATAATGGACTCTCGACCCTCGCCCCCTCTTGAAAAATTCCTGTGTGTGGCTCTGCATATATATAAAGTTTATCATCCAAAAGAATAATTTTAAAAGATAACACACTAATACAATAAGCATATTATTGCGCCTGCCTTGTTTTTACTACCAAGTTTATACTCAAACGGAGGCTTAAATGATAAGTCATCTAATAAAGTATAGTTTAGAAGAAAGCAATATTAAATATATCATCAATAAAATTCCTAATTTTAATAGAATTGTGATGTTTTATTATAAGTTTACTAACATTTTCATTAAAATTATTATATTACATGAATTCAGTTTTTTTTTTTGTTTTGAATGATTAAATACAAATATTTTCTCGACTGAAATTAGAGGAAGAATGATGAGAAAGGGGGATATGATTTAGATATTTCCGATATGATTTTGAATATTATTTTTCTGCGACTGTATATGTATTGTTACTACTGGAATTCATCTTGGATTGGAGGATCGTCAATGCCAATGATAAAAATGCAATCTGGTATACGTTGTTGATGGTAAAATGTGCTATGGTTCATTACCTTTGGCAAATACCATGAGTTCAATCAATTTTTCTTTCTATTCAAACTTCTGGAACATTCCCTATTCATTTCTTGAGATTGAACACCATGAAAAAAATTGAGTTATTTTCTGTCAAGTTCCTTCTTTGTGAGATCATTCCAAAAACTATTATGGGTCTTCTTCATTATTAAATCAGATAGTACCCTTTCTCCTCATCCATACTTTAAAACACAGTAAAATCGAATATACTGAATTTTTAAACATCATTACATTCAATACCTTCTCTCTTATTTTTCCAATGAAAATGAAAAAGAAAAAAAGCATTGTTAGTCTCAACATGACATATTTGTATTTTTTCACTGTAGTTGAATTATATTACACTATCTCATCCATTTCTTAAAAACTTTCGTACTGATAGTGATAATTCTTCAAAACTTAGATAATTTATCATTATACGGCAATAAAAAAGGAAACATTTATAATAAGAGAATGAAATACATTTCTTAAAGAGAGTATTGTCCACAGTCTTTTCTCCCTTGATCTAAAATAGTTCAACTTTTTAAATTTTAGCAGCTCAACTGAAGTTAAATTATCGTTGTATGTTATAGTGTCTAAAATATTGTTTTATATTATTATAAAATGAGAAGATATAAAGATTTTATATTGGCATAAGTCGGAAAAAATAAATTTGCTTAAGAGAGTTATAATATTTTGTTTTTTAAAATTCGAAAATATTCTAATAATTATCAGTATCAAACGAATTTTATTTTAACATACAAAATAAATTTTTAATGGCATATATATATATATATATATATAACATTTGAAATCTTTTTATATTCTTAATTTAGCCTATGTCATTCATTATAATATAAATATTAATGTAATTAAAACACATAATCAATACTCGCGATAGTAGTTTCTTTTTATAGTCTTTATTTAGCCTATGTGATTCATAAAAATATAAATATTAATGTAATTAAAACATAACCAATACTCTCGATATTAGTTAAGTAAAATCCTGTAGTTGTGTGTTGTGTTAGAGATACAAAAATAGAAAAGACAGTCTATATTCTTATCAATACATTAGTCCTAGATTTGTAGATTTCTTAGCAGATTAACGTTAATCTCTTATGGTTGGCTTCTAGTAATTATGGATAGCTTTCTATTTGCCGGTCTATAGTGAGTTATTTCAATTGTTGTATTCTCACAGCATAGTCGCTAAGAGACTATGTTGTGACGGACAGCATATGACTATGTCGAGACTTCTTAAGACTCTTTGAGGGCCTGGGGCCGGAGAAATCCTTTTTGAGGCACTGGGTACCTATTCAAAAGCAGGCCCTGCCTGAGAATTTTAAAAGTAGACATTATACAGCATACATTGTCAAATATTCTTTCAAACTGTAATTTGAAACAAATAAATGTACATGACTCACAAACGACTCGAACGATGGTCCCATTTCGACTAAATTAATTGGGTAATTGTTAATGGTGTTAGGCGTAGGCCTAGACATAGACAACGATTATAACATAATAATAGTCTTACCACTTGTCCCAGTCGGCATGCAGTTTGAAATTCTCAGTTTATCGGAGGATATGTACGGAAATAATATTTGACCTCGTTAAAATTATCTGGATCATGATCTTATTCAAACAGACTAGAAAACGAAACGAACCCCCTTCCCCGAGGGCGAGGCTCTGGGACCGGGCCCAGTTGGCTCATGCCTTAAGAGTCCCTGCAGTCTCTAGGACAGGCGTGTCCATCACGCGGGCCGCATATGGTCCGCCAGTACGTAAGATGCAGCCCGCCGACTCATTTAAAAAAAATTTAAATATCAGGTTTATAAAGTTTTTTTCATTTTGAAATTTATACATATATATAAATTTACAAAGTATTTGCCTGTTACCTGTTCTTGTTTTAAAATAAATCCTTTTTGAAAATAGAAATGTCCTTTAGATATTAAAATAGATTTATATTTTATTAAACAGTTACATTTGATTTTACTATAATAAATTCCGAATTGCATTATGCATATCCTTTACAATGGATGGTACATGCTTCTTTGTGTGTGCGACTTTCATTTCTCCTCTTCCTTTTCTGTTTGGAGTGCCCAAAAAGAAAGAGGCAGTCAGAGATGTTTTATAAAGTTTAAAAAAATATTCAGAATGGTTAAGGTAAAGGGCAGTGTATACTTAATCGTTTGCGAATGACAGCACAATCAAATTTCAACAATGAGTAACGAAAGATCAATTCAAAAGGAACACCGTAATTTTCAAGTAAATGGCAACTGTAATATTTTAAACATTATTTGATCATTGCATTATTGTATTATATAAACATTATTATATTATCTATGTATGTATACATGAAAAATAATGAAAAAAATAATAATAATTCATTCTGTTTTAAATTTTCACTCCAATAAATGTTTTCTTTGTTTCCAAATCTGACATGAAGGTACATATATTAATGTGCGGCCCGCGAGACTATAATGTTTTTCCGAAGTCGCCCGCAAGGTCATTTGGGTAGGACACCCCTGCTCTAGGACCTTCAGTGCATTCTTCGTGCAGTGAGTGAGTTGAATTGATATAGAGTCGAATTCATCTACGAATCTTCTGAGTTCTGAATAAACCAAGCTAAAGAAACGGGAATAAACTCTGACGGATTTTGTAACAAAATTAATAAAAGTAAAATATTTTCGTACATTAATAAATAAAAAAAAATCAACAATTACCAAAAAAAAGTAGTTAAGTTTAAGAGAAACGATAAAAAATGGCCTCATCATTATTTGTTACTCGAGGGCCTTAAGTTACACTCTTGTTCACGCTAGATCCCAATAACGGAATGTTGATGATAAATGTAGTAACTTTGTAATATTGTCAAGTGATCATGACAAAAACTGAATTTTTAATTATGTCACGAAATATGCGTCAAATTCGGAATTAGCGGGTCAGTTCAAATTACTATATATAAAAATTACCATTTCTACTAAGTCACAAAAGTTATTTTCCTGCAAAACTGATAAGAAGCTTTTGGTGCCTACAGTATATGTATTATTCCGTTATGTAGTTAGCTTTCAAAAATAGTTTAAAATTTAAAAAAGGTCGTTAAAACCACTACTCCTTAACCAAGAATCTCACGAATATGAGCTTGAGCAAGTATAATATATTTTAACTTAAAACTTATTTTAAAAATTAGCAAGTATTTCTCTCTCTCCTCTCTCTTTTTTGCGTACCTAAATATAATATCTACAGAAATCTATTTTAAAGTTACACTTTTTAAAATTGAAATTTATTTTTTTTTATTTATGAACTATAGCTATAATTAAGATGATAAAATACGTAAGGTATTGGTTTGCATTCTATATTTTAAATTTTTATTTTTTTTTTTTAAACATTTGTTTCATTTTACCTCTATTCTGATTCGAACTATTTTTTTTTAAAAAAATCAGTGACTTTAAATAAATGGGAATTTCAAATTGTTATTTCTGTTATATTAAATTTAATATTTAGTTAAATAATTCTGAAATCTCATTTGGTAAAAATATTGTAGAATATAATACTTTTTACATGATATTAACATACTTTAAAACGAAATTAACTGTATCAACTGACATCAACAGTTGCTCATAAAACTTGTCTTTTATAACCGCTCAGTAATTTAACAGTATTTTATAAATTTTATACGTAATTAACTTCACTTCAATACCGAAAACGCAGAAATCCTCGCATTCTATAAATGATCGCCCGAATGATTGGAATGGTGGTACTTTTTCTCAATTCCCTCTTTGAACTCATCGGAAATGCGCAAACAGTTAACCTGAAACTTTAATCGTTATGTCAAGCAATCGGATTTTTAATTGCAATTCGAAATCGATATAGAATACTTGAATATTAAATGGCCTCCAGTGAACTTCAGAACGCTCTTTCTTCGAATCGATTCGAATAATTGAATGTTTCTACAAACCTCGAGAACTTTCCATCCAATTTAAATGTAGTTTGTGTTAAGTCTATCTCATTAATAAAATGTAGAGGTTTATATTAATGCAATGGAAACCGGAATTAAATTACGTTTCACACTCAAAGGGAGAGTGGAAAGAAAGTAATATATATCCAGAGTAACATTTTACTGTAGTATGTCTTTTGAAATTTAAGTTATGTGAGAATATTCCATAAAACTATTCATTGCAAAATATGCTTGAAAGATCAATTTCAATAAAATATACTTCTGAATTACATGGTAAACTTAATTTTAAATACTCGCATGTGTATCATCTCTTCTCAATTTCAATGATACACTTAAATATTGTGTGTATGTAATATAAATGTTATAAATTTAATGTATGAATGACATATGGAAATGCAACATCAAAACATAAACAGAAAACAAACTATTCGTATGTTAAACATAGGGTTATATAAAATATAACGAATACTCTGCTGTCCTGCATTTAATGCACAAAATATAAGGGAAATAATAAAATGATTCCGCAAAAGTCACACTGTTTTATTGGCAGGGATTTAGAAAACTGCTAATCGTAGAAGAAAAAATGCGCCGTAACATTAAAACCAAATCACTACCAACTGAAGCTATTTCAGGAGAAATTAACGAGGTCAGACTTAAAAGGACAAATTTGTTCGCGCTTCAAATTGCAGAAGACAACCACCTACACATATTCAGATGTACCGTATGTGGTAAAAATGTTTTGAAGTAAAGTTTTAAAGCTGCCAAGAAGGCCAGAAAGACGTCAACATGCATAATCCGATACATTCTCCTGTAAGTCTCCGGCAATCCACTTTCATCGAGACATTGTAGTACGTACAGTACAACCAGGATGCTCTCCATTGACAATATTCATTGTTATCAATCGATTGGCTTCCAGAAGCATAAACTCATCATCATCTGTGGTGCGACAGCTTAGGATGGTCCAAGGCATTCTTTCACGTTTCCAACCACCTCTAATGGAAGCTAAGCTCTTCCAATTCTTAACTTTAAAGACCAAAAAAATCTCCTCTACAGCGTCTATCCATCAATATTAAGTCATTCTCTTTTTCTAGTGTTACGTGATCTAGCCGAAACGATTTCTTTCAGAATGTTATTATCGTTCATTGAGAATAATATTTCTAGTCCAACTGAGCTGGAAGTAATAAATATCTGGCTCTTTGAACATTCACTATAATTCGGTGTTGCGTCTTCAACGCCAAATACCGGCTAACACTCAAGGTATCCATTAAGAAGACTAGCAATGATTTACCTTCATCGTCGTGTCTTTGGATGGTGTCGGCTTAGATTTATGTGCACAATGGAAAAACACAGAGCAGTATTCTTCGTCAGACTGCGCTTCTGTTTCAGAAATGACAGCTTTTTGCATACAAATGTATAGTGTAGACTTGTCCACATTTCCCCCCAATCCGCTCACACACAATTTCAAAGATATGCATCGTAGTTATGGCAGAAAAAGGAAAAACAGGGTCTGTCATTTAATTTAACATCGTAAACAGTCGCGGGGCTCTTCTCGCTGTTCAAGGTAAAGATTTCACTCACCTTTTCATTTCCGGGGTGATCCGAACATAGCATGGGTTTATGAGCCATTGGATCAAATTTGAAATTACAGTAAGACCCCGCTTAATGCTGTTTCTCTTAGCGCTGTTTCGGCTTAAAGCTCTTTTATATTTGAATTGTGGGAATCCCCAAAATTGCACGCAGCGTTAGGCTTCCCGATATCCGAAGCAGTTTATCTGTGCTTCTTCTTTCCTGCGGTATTATACGAACGCAATTTTATCGTTTCAAACATTTGTTGACGTTGTTGTAAGTATAAAGTTAAATAATATAACGATTGTTATTGTGACAAATATTATGATTTTTAGTTTTTATTATGGGTGATAATAAAAAATAGGAAAATAAAGCAACAAAAAAAAATAAAAGCATTTCACTAGAAACTAAAATGCAAGTAATTAGAAGATTAGATACTAGTGAACGTCAATCTCAAATTGAGGCTGTATTGAATTTGGCAACTTCAACAATAAGGATCATTCTTAAGAATAAAGAAAAAATTCTGTCATCGGCAACTGGAACTACGACAAGCTCTGCAACTAGAATTACCCGTTCTTGAAATAATACAATAGAGGAAATGGAAAAACGACTTTCTACACGGATTGACGACAAAATTGAACGCAATATGCCATTAAAACAATCTAAATTCTTGACAAAAAGGTAGAAAATTGGAAATACAGAAGAGACTGAATGATCTGAAATTTAAACATACTAACTTAGAACTTTTTTTTTTTCGTTTATTATGTTTCTATATTTGTATTAAATAAATTTTTGTTTCTTTGTTGTAAAAAACATAATTCATAAATTTAATGGTAAAATACCTGAGCAATTTTCTACCCATCTTCCCCTAACCCCATTGTATACATGATGAAATAACCACGTTTAACGCTGTTTCATATTACTCTCTACTTTGATGGAACGTATACCCCGCGTTAAGCGGGGTCTTACTGTATTACAAACAATACTAGTAATATCTCATTTCTAATTAATCAAACGTCACTTGACAATGATTTAAAATTCCGAGGTCCGTCGCCAAATGCCTACGAGTAACTAAATAGTGCGACGTTAATATTCACTCACTCAATAATTAATCAAACATTAGAAATATGCAGGTATCACAAGTTAAAGGAGAATAGATAAACTAAAGTTAAGTGAACAACCTGCAACACCTCGGTCCTGGCAAATCGGTAACAGACGTAATGTTGGATCCCAAAAGTCGATACAACAATGGGGCTTAAACCTTTCGCTAGAGTGTGTCATATATACACCAGTCTCAAACTCCCTTATCCGATGGCAGGCCATTAAATGCACTTTTCCGTGGGGACAGTCAATCCTGTTGAACCAGTACGAAACGCGGTTCACCAGTACATCACATGAGCTGCCGGTGACATTTGGGAACCATGCATATGTAACACACCCGTCTCTACAATGTCTTCCGATGGTCAGTATGTCGTCGCAAAAAGCTAAAGGATCCACAGAAACGAATCAATACGAGGCAATATAGTCTACAATCATTTACTATGCTTAGTAAAATCCATGCTTTTTGTATATTATGTTGTAGTGATGTTTAATTGTATTGAGGCGTTGTTCTAGCTAATAGTGCCAACTTGGTTCGTCGGAAAGAAACCCCTGAATCATTTTTGGATAGACCTCATGGATTGCCTGCTATCAATTACGTAATGTATACTCCTGCCAAGGATTTTAGGAGGTCCAAAGCCTGATGTTATGGTTTTGCAATCCTTTATAAGATCCACTTGGAGCCCAAACCTGACTTTGCAGAGGGCCATAATATTCTCCAAAACGCCACTGCCCATTGTTACAAGTCTAAATATATTTGCAAACCCTAATGGATCTATGCACCCGTGTAAAATGATCCCATCCGAATTTAGATATCCAACACATTACGGAATTAATGTACAAAATTCTTTATATTGCTTTGTATGTAATTCTCCTTGTGTAAAATTTCATTTTTTTTTTTATAAATGGATTATTTGTTCCTAAACTAAATGTTTAAATTCTATTATTAATTCGAAATAATTTATTCGTTTTCCTCTAATGGCGCTTTATTATCTCTCATTAGCTCTATACTCCATCTTTCTATTTATATTTCTAAAACCTTTGAGACTGTCTCATTTTCCATGTTTTGCTAAAGCAAATAATTGAAGAAATATCATCTTACCTTTTCCTTTAATAATGCATGAATATCTTCCGGCATTAGTGGATAAGCAGGAGTGGGGTGGGGGGGAGTAATACATCGCCATAAACCGAGAGAGAATACATTATAATGATTACTTTTATAATACATTGTGATTATAATGAAATCTTTCCATCAAATAAGTTTCTTATGTCTTCTCATTATTTTTCTCATGATATTGATATACTGAGAAATATGGATGACTTGACAGCCTTTGTCAATAACTTCTGAGACTTTCATAAGTCTTGAAAAGGAAGCCTTTCTAGGAGTATTAGAAACGGAAAGGAGAATTACCACTGAACCTAAACTGCAATTGTCTTCATGAAAACTATTTAAAAGCATTTATTTTTATAAAAAATTTAAGGAACATACTTAAAATAATAATAATAGTGAATATAGTATTAATAATATAATATTAGTATTAATAATATAGTAATATAGTTAGCATATAGTTTGTAATTTTTTAGAACATTCCTTTGCTGCCGTAAACCATACGAACTATTTTACTTCTATCAATATAATTCTCATGTCCAGCCTGAAAAGATCTTTTTAATACTAGCTATTGTTACACATTTAAAAATAATTTCGTTCTAAAATTTTATTTCTTTGATTACGGTCAAACAGAATTTAACATACTGAATAATTGTATTTTTCTTAAATTATATTTATATCAAATTTAAATAATCATCTCAAGCAACATAACTTGGTATTGACTTTATCCATTTAATCAATGTAAAAAAATTTGTGTATATCCAGTGTTATTTTTTATTTTAAATAAGATTTTGGAATAAAACTAAAACTATTGGTCAATGGTATACAAAAAATAAAGATTTGGGAAAGTGGCTCTCGAAATTGTTATTTTCATCATTTATAGCGGATGAAAATTGCAGTATTACTAGTTATAGTTATATATCATGATTCATTTTGATTTACTTAACTTAAAATATGCTGAACAAAAGTGTGATATCGTGTATTACAATATTTTTCTTAGGACTGGATAGGAAGAATTTGCGAACAATTCTAAAAATATTGAAATAAATAATTAAATACACTCTATAACCAAAAAACACGGCGCACCAGGAAGGAGTTGTCCAATGGTAATGACATTTGGTATGCAAAGACATTTGTACCAAACATGCAAATGATTAAAATTTGGTGTCCAATGATTGAATAGTGGGAGCTACAGTGCATCGGAACTGCGCACTCAACAGATGTCTATAAGAAGCTATTCTCAATCCGATGGTCGAAATTTTTGTTGCATTGCGATTAAAGATACCTTTCAACGACTGAAAAAATGTCTCGCTGCGGGATTCGAGCTCTTACCAGCAACTGTCAGAGTTTCAAAGAGGTCGTATCACTGGAATGAAAGAAACCCGGTTCAGCAAATTGGAAAATCACTCGTCATATGGGTCGAAACGATGCGGCCATTAAAAGATGCTGGCAATAACGGGTGGATAATAGCAGATTTTAGCGTCATGATGGTCGCGGTCGACCTAGGGCCACAGCAGATAAGGAGGTCAGATTGATTATCAGATAAGCTGTCACAGCACCTGATTCCTCGTAAGCAACCATCAGACGTGTGACCCGCACACGAGTGTCCATCATGACTATTCACAGACGGCTGATAAAGCGAAATTTACGCTCGTAACTACCACTACATTAAATGCCAATCTCGCCTACACTCTTTTGAGCCAGATTACAGCGGTGCTTAGCTCGATGAGGCTGGAATCATGCTGACTAGGGGCATATAGTGTTTAGCGACAAATCCCACTTCGAACTGTGTCCTGATAATCATCGAAGACGTGTCTGGAGGCGCCTAGTGCAGCGTGTCGATCCTGCTTTCACTACTGCAGGCGACACAAGCTTTCAATCAAACGTTATGGTCTAGGGTGCCATTTCTTTTGCCACCCGGACACCTTTGAGTGTCATTAGAGGCACACTTACAGCACAGCGGTAAGTTGACGACATTCTGAGAACTGTTTTGCTACCGTTCTTCTTGCAGTACTCTGGTCTTATTTCAGCAAGATAATGCCAGACCACATACGGCACGTGTTACTATGAACTGTCTTAAAGCTTGTTAAACACTTCCTTGGTCAGCCAGATTGCCAGATCTCTGTCCAATCGAGCATGTCTGGGATATGATAAGAAGAAGACTGCATCTGCCATGGAATGTTGATGACCTGACCCGAAAATTGGTACAAATTTGGCAAGAAATATCACAGAAGACCATAAGAGTAATTTATCACTCTATTCCACGTCGTGTGGCAGCTTGCATCCAGGCCAAAAAAAGGATGAACACCTTATTAAGCTCGTTACTTTGAAACTATGTAACTCTGAAATAAATCATCCAATTTTTCTGATATTTTAATCATTTTCTATTATCTACTAAATCTTTCTACCCACCAATTTTTTCTCTGTCGGACAACTCGTTCATGGTGTGTCGGATTTTTTTTTTTCTTTTTTTTTGTTATAGAGTGTATATTATATAACTTTTACAATTCTTATCGCCAGGGGACAAACATGGTATACTTAATGGCTGAACAGAAAAAAAAACTGAATTTTAATATTAGCTAATTATTAATTCACATAGATAATTAACTTCGAAAATAAGATTATTTTCTATCATGGGATCCTATTTTTTTCTGAATTAAATAAAAAGTCATTTAAATATAGTATATTCCGAATTTTATTCGAATTCGATCTTAAATTTTAGAGATGTTGAATAAAACTTTTATTATTCTGTTTTCCGATAATAACTGAGGACTACAAACTACATAACTTTGAGCAACATACTAGCAATGTTTTTCCCGTTTTTTAAAACTTAACGATCATTGGACCTACAATTAGGTTTCGTTAGCTAGTATACAGCAATTCTATTAAAGGAAATTACAAGAAATTAGTTTTAGGCGTGAGGAACCTAAATCTATTTAAGTTTTGTAATTATAATTCTCTCTCTCTCCCTTTTTTGCGCAAAATTGCTCTTTAAGATTCATATTTTTCATTATAATATTTATTTTTTTATTCAATTTTATATTATGTTTTTAGAATTAGAGGAACATTATCTACCATTTGGGGCAAAAAAGTTGCAATAAGTGTTGAATAGAAAATTTTTTTAAAATAAATCAATTTTATAAAAAAAAATTTTTTTTTTGTAGAAGTTACTTTAATATGTTAATTGCTCTATTAACACCAACAATTTCTTCACTATCAGCTGTTGATACCAATTTTTTGCCAGCTGCTATAAAGTGTGCGTTTGTTTGATGTCGAATTCGATCGACGAATATTTAGGGCTGCGGTAGCCCAGTGGTCAAGGTATTGGATCATGGTAGGTATGTCATGAGTTCGAGCCCAGTACCACTAAAGACCCACCGTGTAAGGCAGCGATGCACGTTAAATCTGTCGAGAGCTGAAATGCCCTCCCGTTGGTTTGGTGTGGTAGTTAGGAGAAAGGGGTGCCAGCACATGTGTCGTCCACGTCACCTAACCGTGATTCAAAATTACGTGGTCCGTCACCAAAAGCCCTCGTGTAGCTGAACAGCGTGACGTTAATATTCAGTCACTCACTCACTGGACCGACGAATTTAGAAAGATGATTGATAGTAGGCAGCATGAGAACGACAAATCACAATAAGACATGTGATCGCAAACCACGTTTAGTCAGAGCAACTCACATAAACATTTATCAAGGGTGTGATGTCGAGTGGAATAAAAAAGTGCAGTAAGAGGTAAAAAATACATTCATTAACGTAAAGCATGTTTACAATACAGGGAGTGCATCCCATGTCGACATCAGAAAGGCAACGAAAAAGGATTGAAAAGGGATTGTTCGAAGTTGAGGCCATAGGTCATAGCACAGCCAACATCGACGGTCGAAAGATTGTCGGATGCTTTCAAACATATCCGGTATGCTGGTGATGTCAACTGAACCGTGAAATAATACACTGTAGCCACCAGCGTCTCATATGCAAGTGATTTCAGGTGATTCCAGATAAAAAAATCCAAGGGATTGAAGTCTGGGGAGCGTGAAAGAGAAGAAACAGGTCTACCGCGTCCAGGCCACTTCCCGTGACATGCAGCATGGAGATGGTCATGCTTCTCAATATAAAATTGTACATCATTATGTTTGAACTACACGTTCTGGTACGCTGTGACAGGTACACCTTGCAGCACCTCTGGGAGATATGGGGAATTTGCATATTTCTTAAATCCTACCACAGCGTTCCAAATCCCGTATTCGTTTGGCCTCTCATCTCGTCTTGTTCATTGTCCTTCGGACAGCTACTGTTTTTGCAATTTTCACCGACTGCATGTACTTTCCTCCCCATGATTTTGTCCTCATGGTGATTTGTCATCTTCATTCTACCCCCTCAGGGCGCTCACCTTCTTTAGGTGGGTACGGGTGTCACAATCCCGAGGTACCCTAGTGATCTTTTCCTTTTCCCAAGGGGTTTCCTATCTTTGGTAAACACGGGGGTCACGACCCCGGGGTACCCCAGTGATCCTTCTCTATTTTCAACCCTCCATCTCGTCATCCAATTTCTCATTTTCTTCTTTTCCCGTCCAGACCACAGACCTATGAACGTTTGGCGCAGTGGCTGAACTGGCTCTTGCGCCATAAAACACCAAACTCATCATCATCATCATCTCTATGCTGCCTACTATCATCCCTCTGAATTTGTCGGTCGAATTCGGCAACACTCTGTATATAAAAAGGACATATTTTTTATACCTGCACGTTCGTTATCAGGTGACTTAAACTCAGTAAGGTTGCCAAAAAGGTACGCATATCATAAATTCACCTTTTGAAAAAATGTCAATTGGGCTATAAAATTATATTTTAGACAAATACTTTAGAACTGATAAATAATTACATGCCATGTAAAGTTAAACCCTCATTTATTTTTTTAAAGACTACTTTTTTGGAGAGTTATATACATAATTATATGCGGGAACATTATTTTAATATTTGCACTCATTTTAGAGTACTGGAAAATAATTACTTAAAAAGTATTGGGGAAAAAAAGGAGATTCATAAATTTGAAATATATGAATTGCTTTTTACATAATCAAAAATTAGAAACATTTTTATTCAAAATTCAGAATTCTTTTTTTTTTAAAAAAGAGACAAATAAAAAAGAAACCACTTCTTTGCATTCTTTCTTATTAAAATATGGTGTTTATCTATAATTGGGCATTACTTTCATAAAAAAAGAAGAAGGAAGATTGAAAGTGTCGAGGCTCTTTCAACTTTTACTTTTTTTCATTCCCTTTATCTTAATGAAGATACATTTGTTAGTCTTCTTATTTCTCTTTAAGTTGTTGTAATGCAATTAACATTCAGCCTCGCATCTTTAGGCAAAAAAGAAGGAAAAAAAGTTACAAGGTATTTCAATAACAACTGGCGTAACAAAACCGGAATACAAAAAGGAACAACCAGGATTTTCAAAGCATAACAAAAAGAAGAAGCACAAATTTTTCAAAGTAATCCCCCTTTCCAACTTGCTGGCATCGTTTTGCTGAATTTAATTAAACTTCGTAAATACCATTTGATCTTTTGCACTTCGATGCTGAATTTGCTTTTTTCCTTCCGTTATTTATTTTGTCAGCAGCTAAGAATACCTTTGGGATTAATTTCGCTGGTTGCAATTTAAAAATGGCGCTAAATCGGAATTGTAACTACATTTTCTTATTCTTGATTTTTGTCTTTTTTTTTTTTTGAATATTAAAATTAAGACAAAATTCGGAAAAGAAATTGGTTTATCTGAAAAATAATGTTAAAAAGATTTTTTTTAACATTGTTTTTTGTTTAACAGACATTGATTCATGCCTCTCAGCTTAGATGTAAAATATTAAATCTATAATTATTTGTAACACACAGACTGGATTATGTTCGGAACTGTGATTTTGCAGGAAATATAAATGAATATTTTTTTTTTTTATTTAATGTAACTTGAATTAGAATCTGCATATAAATTTTTTTAAGAATATTATTACAATAAAAATTATTTAAATGCAATTTTTCAGCAAAAAATGAAGAAATAAACAACACTTTTAAAACATTCTTCTTTTATGAAAAATTATTCTATAATAATAATGTTTGCCTATATATAACTAAGAATTCTGTACAACACCTGAAATGGGATTCCTTACCAAAATAGTCCAAATATGCAGGTGAGAAAAAGTTAGATGCGTGGAAAAGTTAGAATGCATTGGTGTCCAAAGGAGCTTCTGTGATTGGCTGATCAAAACGGTCAGCTATTTTGCTTTTAAGTCGAATAGAGAAGTTCGATCGTAATCTCCTGGGTATAAGCGATTACCGCTGGCACCCGATGCATCTAATTTTCGTCGACCGATCATGGAGTATATTTACCTTACATTTTTGAAACACCCTGTGTACAAAATACATACATGCATATACATATATCACAATAATCATTTACTTTAAACCTTAGTAACGCTATATAACCTTAGTAAGCAAAATGCTCTGTTAAACTCCAGAAATCAAAAGTGATCATAATTAATTTCAATTACGTGATAAAATCATTATAAGCAATTAATGGAACAAACATCTATGACAAATTTTCCACTTTATTTCCACAAATGTGCAAATAGAGTATGTAATTATACAATAATGCTCTATATGTAATTATACAATTATCCAGGATCTAGTGAGTTTTGAAGATTATTAATTGAACACAAAAATAATATTGCGTTCATTGCAGCATTTATTTTGCATTAAAACTTATCGAAATGTGTATTTTCAGGAAAGGAAAAACATCACACAACGTTCTAAGAAAAGCTGTTTGCATTCTAAATATTTTTTTAAAAAAATACTTCTCCAATTTACCTTATAATTAAAGACATTCTTACAAACATTATTTTATATTATATTTTTGTGTTAATTATGCTACAATAATCATCTTTTCCGCCAGAATTTTCAGATGATTTCTTTCCGTTAATTGCAACTTCCTGTTCGTTAATTAAACTATTTTAAATGATGTATTTTAAAAGTACTTCATGAATGTCTTAATCGTTTTTAGCTAAACCAAATTGTTAAAAATCATTCATTTGTTCGAAACATAATTACTTTCCAGTCTTCCGTAAAGTAACAACCGAAAATTAATTATGTAATAATTTATTTGATTAATGAATTGAGAGATGTTTTAATATTGTGTCGTTGGAATTGTTTTTTCTGTTTCTCTGGTATGAAGAATCTGTGTTGTAATTGACGGAAGTATTCAGTTTTGTATGATGAAAATTAAACTGTATAGTGATTTGATTTTGAATAATGTTTTGTTCAATGACATGTAATCAACTTTTTTCTCCCTCCTTTCTTTTAAATTTTACTTCATTTTAACGTTTTAGTAATTGGTTCCCAAGGTGCAGTGACAAAAGTAAATGTTTAATATTTGCCATTTTATTTCTGTTTGTCTTAAAGTACAAAAGACATTAATGAAAATTATTCAACGACAAACATGTTTGAATTTGAAAGCATGGTGTAAAAATGAGTTAAGTGTATAGTTTTATATTCTTTCCTTATCGAAACTTAATAAAAGAAGAAGTAATCCTTTTGTAATATACTTTTTAAAAAGCGATTTAAACTTTATAGTTTTGAATTTTTATCTTACTAAAATAAATTCATTAATAATTAATTATATAAATTCATTTACTAAAATACCATCAGTCCAACATACACAATAATCAAGAAAATAGCAAAACAGTACAGGAGAATGAAGAAATGTCTCAATATTACCAAGGAATATTCTTAAACTTTGAGCAAAGACTACAGGGTTAAATGTTTTTGTTTTGGTGCTGATATTTCCTTTATTTACCGATTTTACAAAGCTCAAATAAAATTTAGAAAAGAAATAAGTTTTAAAATTAAAATTTTTTGTGGTATTATATCTATATATAATTAATAATCATATCCTAAAATGCGATAAATCTAATCTAGCATAGCAATAAAGAGACATATTTCACCACACCACCACTTATATACAACCACTTATATTCCAAAATATTTTCTATTAACAGCGTACATTTTCCCCTTGTGAACGACTTTGTGGTTTTGGTTGCTGTGTTGTACGACTCATTATGGTTTATAAATGTGAATGGACAGAATATAAAGAAAGAATTGGACATTTGCAAACTCTATTGGAGGAAGTTGAAACTGATTTAAAAAGAGAAGAATGTGATAAAATAATGGATATTAATCATGATAGCGAAAACAAATATGAGAAAAGCGATGAACATGAAACGTTTGACTCGTCAGGAAAGTTTTTAAATGCTACCTAAAAAACTCCATCAAGAAAGAAATGAAGCCAAAAGTGTACCACAAGATAAACTGCCCCATGTTCAAAAAGGCACAGGCAAGAAAGAGTTCAACATGCTATTTGTTGATCATCAAAGAACAATAACTTGAACAAAACATGAATTTCTCCTGCAAATATCATTCCTGTAATGCTAGCGAGAAGTGTTTTGGGGTTGTTTCTTTTATTTAAGTCACGTCACGCACATTTGAAACATTTTAATTCAATTAATTTGAGAAAAAGAACCAGTCTGTAAAAGAAAAATTGAAAAGTTCTTAAAAGTAGATAAGCACACTTTCTCAAAAATTAATCACTGGAATTACGATTTTTATTGTGAGCAATAAAACTAATTATTATTAATAAAAAAAAATTTTAAAAAATTAAAAAAAAAAAAGATTAGGGTAACTCCGTCACCCCGCGTGACCACTAACGCAAAGTATCCAGTGCGCGCCTTCTGGTTGTAGGGTTATAAAGGGTAAAATATGGTTGTAGGGGCACATAAACCTAATTTTGAGCTAAAACTGTTTGAAATTTGATGGTAATATATGAAAGTACTTTTTATATTTAATTATTTAATACAGTGATTTAATATTTTTTTCTCAATTACAATTTTCCTAATATCAGGTTTCTCCTCTAAGCAAACACGATTAAATGAATATGATTTAAACTATTTTGATATTTCTTAATTTTTGTGATCTTTCCAATATTGTACAATACGTACAATTCAACAAGAAAAGGGGCGGTTATACATGATGCAGATACATTATACTGTGGTCTGACACATTTATTTTGTTAAATATTGCAATTCAGCTCTAAGATTCGGAAGTCAAATACTCAAGAACATTTAACTGAATATTTAATGAAACAGATCTTTCTTACTCAACTAATTAATTTACAAAATCCCAAGTTTGAGAAATGCAATAAAAGTAAGTCTCGACTCGAAGAACTTAAAAATCTCAACAGAATTCGCAATGAGATATACGTCGCGACTAATTTGTTTTACGAGTTATTATTTATTTCTGTATCAAAAACATTGGTATTCTAAATTGAATAGCTATTACAAAATAAATCGTTGCTATATCTCTGATCCATGGTATAAATATTAATATAAAACTGCTTTTTCCTTACAATTCCATCTGAAGTTAATATTAAATATTATACAGTTTCTTTCTGTTTTCAGTATGCTTGCATAAATATCTATGGAAAATAAAATCGCTGAAAGAAGTACTAAAATAGAACAAAGGGGACTAATTTGATGTACAAGTGTTACGCGATAAGCACCAATTTTTTTTCCAATGACATAGAATCTAAGATGGCGGCATAGCGGTAACAAATCATCAAGAAATTAAGTTTAAAGAACTGTTTTGAAATATATTTCAAATGAAGAATTTTGGAGTAGATTGAAAATAACCAATTTCAATCAATAATGAATATCAGTATAATATAATAAAAATTAAAAATACTAATACTTATTTTATGTAAGATATGGTAATAATCATATAATATAATTTAATTGTAATTATTTTATATAATAATATATACTCATAAAATACAACGTAATAATAATTATTTTAAATAGTAATAATCATATAATATAATGTAATATAGTAATTAATATAGAATAATCATATAATATAATTTAATAGTAATTATTATATATAATAATCATCATAACATAATTTAATAATAATATTTATAAATAAATATAATACAAAAAATTATTATAAATAAATAAATATAATAATTATCATTATCTATAATGATAACTTTATTTTATATATTATATTATAAATAAAAAAATTACATAATATATATTAAAATTAATAATGAATATCAATTAATAAATGCTCATAACATGCAATATTCCAAAAACTGCGAGTTCCTTTACTGAATATTATTAATTTACAAAAAATGACATAGACGCGGCCCATTCTGTAGAAAAGATTTAAGAACAAATTTTTAATTTTCATGTTTTGCTTTTCTATTTATTTTTAAAATGACTTTCAGGATAAGAGATATTTTAATTTTTGCAATACCTAAAACACTTTATTTTTGTTGTTATATGAAATTGCTTAAAAAAAAA
The DNA here is from genome assembly GCA_019973955.1 of Trichonephila inaurata madagascariensis. Lineage (NCBI taxonomy): Eukaryota > Metazoa > Arthropoda > Arachnida > Araneae > Nephilidae > Trichonephila > Trichonephila inaurata. Next base: position 505,675 of record BMAV01017814.1, on the reverse strand, counting down.
CAGTCACATAAGAGACTGTAAATTTTGTAATAAAGCAGTGATTAATAAATCTGATCATTAAATCACTTCTACTATTAAACAGAACACACACAAAACATTTGAGTTAATTATTTTCGAAACCTTTTGAACAATCGCTCTCCACATTTAAGTATTTTCAAAGAAAAAAAAAAAACCCACACATTTCGAGTAAAACGCATTTTAAAGAATGGCATCTGCTTTTACTGAAACGCAGTTTTTATTCTAGTGGATGGAAAACAATAAACTTGGTATTTTTATAAAGATAATAAGATAGCCTATAAAATGAAATCATGAACAAACTTTGTCAATTTTTGGTAAAATTCACAATTTTAGGGTAGTCAAATACTTTAACAGAACTTTATAAGTATTTCTAGAATCTTTCAGTGAGATCCCGTGTATTTATGAGTAATATTGACGTTACATTTGTAAAAATATCTTATAAAGATAGCTTTCTAGAAAATTTTATGCTAAGAGGAAAGGTTAACTAGTACTTTTACACTTACGAATTAAAAGCGGCAAGCTTAGAAACAAATTCTATTCAACGAAAAAAGACAATAAGTACTGAAACAATAACAGCAAATCTTATTCACTGAACATACTCGTACATTTTAGAATTGTAAAATTAACAGCAGGCATACTTCTGACAAAAACAATTCAAATTGTAATTTATTGAAGATCAAGAAGTGAAACTGCAATGGAGAGAAAAAAAGTGGAAAGTAACAACTGCAGTGTTTGATTGTAATTTACTCTTTTGTGTGAAGAACACAACGGAAAAAAAACGAAAGATTACGCCAAAAGCCAGAAAGGTAAGATAAAAAGTAGTAGGGTAAACTTAGAGCTTGTCATCACTGTTTGCCGAGAAAAGAGTACCCTCCTTGAAGAAGATAAATGACTTTGAATCATGAGCTTTTATCGTATCAAGAATACCTAAGACCTTTTGGGTAGAAAAGGTAATTTTTTTTTCTCCCGCGAATAACTTTTTTAATGTTTATCATAAATAAATTACTTAATTACGTCATCATTTCTTATTTTTTATAAAAATATTCAACGATTTATTCACTTATTTAATTATTTTTATACATTTTGCATTTAAGAAATTATTAAAATTCAACATGTGTGCTTAATCAACAAGGTCAAAAGATTAATTACATTCATTAATTACTTAAAAAGGATGTTAAGCATTACTTAATTTTCGTAACAAGCGCTTACTTTCTAAAGGTTATGTACCTAAAGTGTTTTTTGGTAGATACTTAAGGGAAGATGAAGTAAAAGTTATTTTAAACTGAGTTTTAAATAAACAGAAAATAATTCGTACTACCAGATTTTGTTAGTAGCATTTTCCCTAATAAATCGAATATAAAAATTTGAAAAAGAAATTATCAAAATGAAGAATTAATAATACAGTTTAAATTACTAAAATGTATATATTTATTGAATCACAAATGAATACTAATAATAATATTTATAATTTCTATCGAGAGGAATAGTATTAATGGTTAACATAGTTCTATATATAACAATTAAATATTCCAAAAACTATTTTTATATATTATAAATTAAAATATATTGTAATAGGCGAGCAAGCCTTATTTTTATTACAAGTTTGTTAAAACAATATAGGAAAATGTATCTATTTATTATTTTAAAATTTTAATAGTTATATAATGTTCATCTCGTCAACTAAAATTTAGCGTAGTACGTATTTTCTATTTATGAAGTTAAGAATTACAATTTTTATTTATAAGTGATTTTCATTTGCGTGGTAAGAAGGAAAAAAAATCTTAGTTTGAACGTAAAATTTTCTTGAAACGAAATCAGTTAAAATGAATTTTAAGAAATTACATATTTTTCCAATGTATAAATAATTAAACAAATTACAGTATATTCATGATTATAAATTAAAACTAAAATTTAGTGTTTAAAGTTATCTTTATAACCAGACTTACTTGTCATTTTTAAAACTATACCTTAAATTTTGATTTACGTAACTTCAATTTAAAATGGCACGCATCAGCGGCGTAGTGGAGAATATTAGGTCCTTCCTGCAAAGTCAGGTTTTTTCTTAAATATTTCATAAACTGGTTAAATGCGTACTTGACGTCAGTCAGGCTATAAGCCCCTGAAATCCAACCCCCCCCCCCCTTGATGCGGGGTTTTACTTTACGCCACTGGCACACTTGATAATTTTTTCTCTGGTAGTCAAGACTATTCTTCTACAGTTTCAGAGCGTTGGATGTTAAAAATGAAACCCAATGTGGTAGATTCGGAGTTGGGTTTAACCCTTTCGCGACGGATGTGTCGTACATGCACCAGTTTCCAACCCCCTTATTGGACGGCAGGTCGTTCAATTTAATTTCTGTGGGTATGGTCAAACCTATAGAACCAGCACGAGACGCAATTTACCAGTGCATCATTCGGATGCTGGTGACATTTGGGAAAGATACATTGTGATATGGTCGTTCTTGGGTGACCATATCTTTGATTGTCAGCGTGAATTAGAGGCGTGGGATTGTTGAATTGAATAGACATTTTAAAATTCTTAATATGTGACTTTATTAAGAATATAACTTAAATCTCTCTAATAGTTTAGATAAATTCTAATAAATGAGAATCTAATAAACCAAACACACAGCAATAGTTAAACTGGATCGCGTAACTTAGACCACTTATCTAAATAATTATATTATTCGCCTACTTTCAATTCTGATAATATTACAAGTCCTAATATCAAATAATCAGTCCTACCTTAATTCAAGCTAAGGTTCTATCACGGCACGAAGCACCTGGGCACGCGTGCAATGGTATGCACCATGTATCAATGGCTGATTATCTCGGTAACTTTATGAAGGCTGTCAATTCACACTCGTATCTCTTCCTAACATAACTTTCCCCTAAATTGCCATTCTGCTTACTGAAACTTCTGTTCTTTTAAAAGCTATCTTATTTGCATTTCACAATTGCATTTCACTTCTTGGATTTGGGTTGGATAAGATTTGCCATTAATCTTGGCCGTCAAAGAACCCAGAGGTTATGTTACAGAAAAGACGCGTGAGCCCGTCACAGCATATGTGTCGTACTCGTCTCTACAATGTTTTCCATTAAGAGGACAGAGTACGATTCCATTGACAAAAATCGGTCAAAAGATCAAATCTAATTTTTTTAGCCTGAATTATTTTTTATATAGATTTCTATACTCTCACAAAATTTGAAAGCTCTAAGTTTAAAAAAACGCAGAGTTATAATGACATTTACGTTCGTTTTTATTCACATTCCAATGGCAAATCAAAACTTTAAACTGACTTATCTCAGAAAAATAAAATAATTAGTTTGACTTCCTTTAAAATCTTAAGGCTTTATTTTCTATTGTGTCTAATACTTGGAAATTTTTTTCACTTGTTGCTAATAGTACACGGAATAAAAGTTGATATGCATTTTTCAGTCAAAGCAATACTTATTTTTTTAAAAAAAATAATTGAATTTAGAATTTACACATTTTTTAACGAATTTTCAATAAGCATTCATAAAAATAAGTATTGTACGAATACCAACCATGTTATCACAAAACCCATACCAACTTCTGTTATACATATTTTAATGGACTTGTAAATCAAATTTCATATATATATATATATATATATATATATATATATATATATATATATATCAATTTTTGTAGGAGAAGTAGTATTTTAAAATAACTTCACAAATTTCAAGTTCTTCCATTAAAAAATTAAATGGTTAGTTTTTATGAAATTTTGAGCACAAAATCTGTTTTACACCATACATATACATAGGAGGCAACCAAAAAATAATGAAAATAATTAAATTGAAAATTTTTGTGTAAATCATACCATGTTCTTCTTAATCAGTAAGTCATCGTGAAAAGTTTAATGAAGTCTCTGTTTAGTGTAAGGTAATTTATTATTTTCGGTTAAGGTATCCGACTACTTGCGACAACATTTTTTGAAAAAAATAGAGATATCGGGATTTTTTTGTGATTTTCAGATTTATTTAGTATGTTTTAAAAAAAAAATCCTAAAATTGAAAACAGAAAAAAAAATTATTATTATTAAAATGGCAAAAAAACTGGTGAAAATATACAAAAAATTACTCAAACGGGGCCCGCTCTGTACAAAATTTTTATGATCAAATTCTCAATTTTTCCATTTTGTGTTACATTGTTATTCATGTTTGAAATAACCTTCAGGATAAGAGATATTTTAATTTTTACAAAAACTAGAACACTTTATCTTAGTGATTATAAGAAATTGCTTAAAAAAACAGCGATTATATTGATATAAGGAATTGTAAATTTTGTAATAAAACAGTGATTGATAAATATGAATGTGTCAAAACACTTCCACTATTATACAGAACATACACAAAAAAAATCATTAAATTATTTTCAAAACTTTTTGAGCAATCGCGGTCTCCATTTGAGCTTTTAAAAAAAACACATTTCGAGTAAAAGGTGTTTTAAAGTTTGACATTTTGTGTAAAAAAGTATGGCATCTGCTTTTACTAAAGCACCTGTAGTTTTGTTCTAGTGAATGGAAAATGAAAAACTTGGTATTTTTATTAAGATAATAAGATGATCTATAAAATAAAATCATGAGAAAAATGTGTCAATTTTTGAAAAAAATCATGATTTTGAGGTAGTCGGATAAATTAAGTTGCACACAGAAACAGTCAAACGCCACAACAAAATTTTAAGGATCAAAAACAGGTTTTTATAGCGACCATATTTTTTTCTCTCATTTGATTCGTACTGATGTTTAGTGGTTGCTAGAGGGCGCTATTGTTGCTTGGAATAATCAGTTAAGAGCTGTTATGAAAAGATCGGTTACAAAGCTTCCATTGAAACAATCTACCTTGTGACGGCTCTATCCGCGATCATTCTATTAATAGTCCTCTTAGGGAATTTGTGGTCTTTAAGAATTACTTTATTATAAAAATTCCTACCGAAGAAGAAAACGTGAGCATGCAAATTAAGTCTAGTATATAAATTTAAGCTTTCAGGTGAGAGGAAAGAGATAGGGTAGACTGCTAGCGGAGCAGTGATTAATTAATATGAAGTGATGCGCAGATATTTAGTAATTGGTAATTGTTATAAGCAAGTTGAGGATCTGTCACTTAAGATTTAATCTAGATTAGGCAGCTAAGAAGTCAGAGCGATTGAATTGACTTAAGTGTTCTACGTGTCCAAAGTCTTCTCATACCTCATGTGCCTCGTTAATTGTTAATCATATTTAATAATTGGGTGCATCTCTTAACTTTGGTTGATTGAATTTGTGTTGTGGTTAGTACTGTGAATAAATTGAATTAGTTTGGATATGGCTAGTCTTCCTTCCATTTCTCCCACACCTTTTGGGCGCAGTGGCAAGACCTTTACAACATTATTTAACATATACAATAAATAAATAAAATAATCAAAAAGTAAGATGGTATACACACGTTTTTTTTAGTATTTTCAAATAGTCTTATTTCTTAAGGTTTGACTGGCTGACTTTTTTGGGGGAAAATTGAGTTCTTTTTCCTGTTGAATTCAAATAAATATCCAATAAGCTCCCCATTTAGTTTCATAGCAAAAATATAAGAAGATGTTTTTAAACGGTACAAAGGTAAATATCGTGGTGTAAATATGTATTTATACATCACTCACCTTGACATTTAATACGACTGTCGCTAAACACAAAATACCTTGCTTTGCTCAAGTTAGAAAAAGTGACCTTTCTATGTATAAAAAAGAGGTCGCTAAAATTAAGAAGATATTGCGTTGCAACTTCTATATCCTTTATGGCATTTTCAGCATAAGATAGTAGGTGCCCCAAATCGCAAGTGGGCTACTAGTTAGCGTTACGAAATGCTAGTCTAGCGAATTTTATATGAAGAAAAACATGCTGGAAGAGTTAGAATGTCCCCATGGGAAGCATTGTGTTTATCTACCTTGAAATATTGTTGGCTTAAGGCTATTTTGCGTGTGCTATTCGCTTAAGGCGAGGATTTCAAGTGAAAATAGGTTCTTTGTTACTGTCTGGACTAATTGAATAAAGATAGAATCCTGGAACTAATAAAATATGCATTAATCTTTGAAATTTGTGTTTCTCTTAGAAGTATTATAGTAAAAATATTTTGTATTAAAATGGGAAGAAAAAATAGCAAGTTAAAGGGTAAAATTATTTATTTAAATAAATTTAGTATTTTTTTAAGTATTTCGGTTTAAAAAGTGCGATAATGTAAAAAAAAATGCTATACAGAATTAGACGTTGTGTGAAAATGTCTTAAAATCAAATTTTTAAAAAAAGAACTTATAGTGAATATGATATGTACAATTCAAAAAATATTTTTAGGCGTTATATTTATTGTTTATCTGCTAACTAAATATTAACTTTATGCAAATTCTTCTTATTAGAGACTGTCCTCTTATAGCTATAGACAGCGAACTATTGAATCCATTTTAACAAAAAAATGGGATTTTATAACTATTTATATATTACAATGTGTTTTTTTTAATTATATATCGAAAATTAACATCTCTATTTTGATCTCATACAATCAGTATATAATTAATCAAGACCTAGGAATAAAGAAAGTTAATTTTTTGTTATTGTGTTGATATGTTATATATAAAAAATGTTTTTATATCTCATTAATGTATTCAGTATAATTTCGGAAATTGTACAAATTTGTTAATATGTTTAATGTAATAATAAAAATTGTTAATATGTTTAATGTAATAATAAAAATTGTTAAATATGTTTTGAATGTAGTGTCTTGTTTATAGAGAGAGATAAATATATCTTATACTATCTTTATAAAGTCACTCAAAGACAGCCTACTATATTTCAAACATCAACTTTGGCCACAGAATCAATTTACCTGAGTACTCTTCTTTTGTGAATCGAGATTCGGTCATTCTCACATTTCTTGACTGTTGTCATATGGAAAGAACCAGAGGCTTTATACCATCCATCCAATATCATGGAGGGAAACTTCTTGGATTCTCTGATAAGTAGAGCTTTATGTGAGGCTTTACAGAGGGTCAGCTAGCGCGCAATTCACTTTTATGGATGATAACACTCGTCCAAACTGTGGGGCGCGCCCTCTTGGGATCGGG
>BMAV01017814.1:470796-481517 GCA_019973955.1 Trichonephila inaurata madagascariensis | reverse complement strand
GACGAATGCCTTATCACAGAACTTTTCAGTGATGTTCGCACTTACCTGAATGCCGCGATTGAAACGTGATGGGTTGGACGTAGTGGACCAGTCCCTTGGCCGCCTCGATCTCCCGATTTATTGAGCTTCGATTACTGTTTTTGGGGACATCCGAAGAATCTTGTTCATGCGTCGGCTGTTGACTCAGATGAGGATCTCGTTGCTTGAATATCCGATAGTCGCTGCACATGTGCGTGAAATGCCTGGCATCCTTGAACGTGTACGCCAATCGCTCTACCGAAGCTGCCAAGCATGTATCGGTACTGGTGAACTCAATTTTGAACAGTTATTATAAACATTACACTTGTGAACGACGCTTTCAGTAAAGTTCTTATTCTTTCAGTTCTTATTCATTTCTTTCGTCTCTAATTTTTTTGTGTTTATGACTCACCGCGTCACTTGCGCCCATGCATTCCTATACAATAAATGATTGTTACAATGTCCTGTACCTACCCTTAAAGTTTTGTACTATGGATTTGGAACCACCCAATAGGTGTTTTACGACATGGCATGACATGATAGTTGTTCTAATTTGTTTGAAATAAAATGAGTTATTGTTTGTTTGTTTTTTTTAAAAAAAATTTTTTTTTTTTATTTATTTGTGAACGTACCAGAAAGAATAAAATGTTTCTGAAATATAAAATATTGTTGTAATTTACGAACTTGTTTATTAATCTAGGGGAAATAATAATTTAATTTCTCAGAAAATATAAATTCTGGCTTTTAAATTTTACTGACTTTAAGGAAAACTATTCAAAATTGCTCTTAACGTGAAAATCGTGCTAGCCTTGAATAGGATCATTTCCTTTAGAGATGGTGTTAATGTAATACCTTATTTCTCAGCTTCATGATTGCGTTATTTAAGTTAAATTTACTTTTCCCATTATTCCTTTATTACCATGCTCTTGTTAAATCTATGAATCGATTACCCTACTTCAGTCCCTGAAGCACAAGTCATCGATTACAAATTACGTCGGAAACTTGGCCGCCAGCCGAAAAATCGCCATTGTTACTCGCGTCTTCACGTTCTTTAATACCCTATTGATTTCTTTCCTCATTTATTAGTAATGTTATAGGCTTATATATAAAGGCATTGCCTTTGACAGTGATTCATTGAGTTTTCAGAGTTAGATGTTTAATTAATCAATTTTCGTCGCGTCTTTTTTCTTGCCTTATTTTATTTTTGATAAAGTGGCAGAATGTGGTCTTTTTGCTTGGTTTTTAGTTTATTGGTTTATAATATCTCGTTAATTTGATATAAAAATATGTCGAAATTTACAGCAGTATTTAATAACAACAATATGGGAATTCACTCGTTAAATCCGTTAGATAATAGCATTAAAATTTCATTAAATGATTTTCATTTATATTGTAAATGTGTTAAAAGAAAATTCATAACTAATCAGGATGAATATTAGAGTCATTTGTACTTCAAGAGTTTTGTTGGTGTTCTTTTAGCTGTAATCCTTAAGTCCCGTCGCCATTTCTTTCTTACGGAAATCTTGCTTCAAAATTAAGAAGTGTGTTGCTAACAGCCTTCGTATAGCTTCGAATTGCAATGTTAATGACCAGTCAAACAACAAAGAGTTTTGTAATTCATGCAGAATATGAAGAAGGGGCGTAGCTACCGCCGTATCAATGATACAGTGCCCCCCCCCCAATCTACAGGGGCCCCAACATGTGCATACATGCATCTGGTTGATTGTCTGTACAAGTGACGCCATTAAGCCGGATTGTGTTGTTTTTACCAGTGTTAGTGAGCGTTCAAAAAGTTCAAGATGATTGCCGATCCCGCCGACTGTGAAGTGAATTCTGTAATCCGTTTTTTGAAGGGATGTTAAGCCAGTTGAAATTTATCTTCAACTTGTAGAGATTTGTGATGAAAATATAATGAGCGATGAAATGGTAAAAAAGTGGATTCGACAATTTAATGATGGGCGCACCAATGTTCATGATGAAGCATGGAGTGAGCGTCATTCTGTTGTCAATATTGATTTGGTTAAAAAAGTGAATAAGAAAATTCTTTAAAACAGACAATTCGCAATAAGATTGCGTTGTGATGAGTTTCCACAAAAACCTGTTCAGCAATGGTTCTGTTGATTGGCGGTATCTTTCTTTGAAGAGGGTAGATTCTAGTTGGTTTCTCGATATGATAAATGTGCCTGGACAATAGTGGTAGCTATGTAGAAAAATATTCTCTGACATGCTCTTTCATGTAAAAATAAGTTTTGTTTTATAAAAAAGATTTTCTTTATGCGAGTTGTTTATAAAATGACATTTAGTTTCCAGACATGCCTCGTACAAATAGAGTTGCGCTGTATAAACTACGGTACTTAAAACATTGAATTTAACACTTATCGCTTTCAAATTTTTGGACGATATCTATTCATATCCATGACGAGAAAAAACGTGAAGAAAAAGGTAAAACGAAATTTGATTTAATAATATTATGTATATGAATTGCAAATTACTGTGTATTTCATAACAAATATAAATCAACTTTGAAGGAAGCATTATATACTAATGGTAACTATTTTACTTTAAATACTGAAAATATAAATAAATCATTTAATTTAATAAAATTGCTTAAATCATTCCGCTCTGTTCACACTTACTACGCACACGCAACTTTAAAATCCAAATATTAAAAAAAGTCTTTAAATTTTTATATTATAATTTTTAAGAGAAAAAAGTTAGTTCTGTTCCGTTTGCGAAGCTGAAAATCTCACCTAACCAACACTTTTGATGATGATTCCATAATGAAGTACATAATAAAGTACGATTTTTAAGATTTTTTTTTAAAAAAATGGAGGTGAGTTGATTTTTTAAACTGCTCGGAGAACAATGGAAAATGGTTGCAGTTGGCGATATTTTTCGTACGCCTGTTAACAACATTTGGCAATTTATCACCTGGTACTTTCCTAACAGAAGAGTACCAAAAAATTATTTACACAAAAAAAATAAAGGATTTTCTTTTTTATCGAAAACATTTTAGATATTTTGAAAAACAATAAAAGCGTAAATATGAGTTGGTATTTTTGTAAGAAATATCATTGAAGAAAAGTACTTATTAAATCTTACCTTTTATTTTATTTGCATCTTAACACATTAAATAATAAGAAACTTGCAATAACTTTTCATAATTTTTATTAATTTATCAATAATTAATTAGCAGAGTTCCACATTTATCATTCACATACAAAATATCAGTAGATGTTCAAAGCAAAATCTATATTTTTAATCCCGATATTTTTTATTACAATTCCTGAATACTTTTTGGGACATGAAATCTTGTTTATTTGTATATTTATATATTTGCATGTATGTATATACGAAGTAATTAATAATAGAAAGCTAATCAGAAAACTACTTTCTTTTTTGCCAATTTATTATTTATTTCATTTTCAGAGATCAAATGTATTGTAAGAAAGTTATCTAGGAAATACAAGGAAAGTCAATTAATTTTTTTTCTTGTGGTCCCATTTTCACAAATAAAACCATACATTCGACTTATAAATATGTTTCTTATAATTACTGCGTATTATAATATAATTGATCAAGAATATCTACTGATCTTTTTATAGCGTTATGGTTTAATATCTCAGATGACATTTTTTGTTTCCCATGTTACATCTTAACTAAGGATTTAGCAATATATTTATAAGAAAGGCGTCCTCTTTCTTTTCGGAATGCAATTAAGTGCAACATCATTAATTGCAAAGTAACGGCTTGAATTATGCACCTCATTGGCTGTCATTTATTTATTCAGCTGGTTGTGATTTATTTTTTCTCATGGTACCAATCATAGTAATGTTTTTTTGGGGGTCGGGGATTTTTTCCAAGGCTGTAGGAAATGAAATGATCGCAAATGTCATTGTGTTTTCGTTGTCCAAATCATAGTAAATTCCCTCACTTTTCATATAATGTGTATGGTTTTGATACCACTAGAAATAAATGATTTTTAGAATGTATGTCAGAGTTGGGGAACCCGCGGCCTCCTTGAGTTTCTTGTGCGGCCTTCATAAAAGCTAGCACTTTTAATTAATATTTAATTTATAGATTACAACAGTTTGCAAATCAATGGAACTAAATAAAAAACGGTATGAATGTAAGCATGTTTCAGCGACGGGTCGTGAGAATAGCCAATTGTACATTTCAAATGTTAAAATGCTACCTAGTGCAACATGGTAACACTATCACATATGCTCATATAGAGGAACAATTAAAGTTTCACTTTACGCAGTTTGATCCAAATATCTGTGTATATATATGCTTACATAAAAGAATAGCAACAGTGAAATGTAGAAAGTTACAACAATACCTATGAATTTAATAAATGTATACAAAAACAAGTAATATATAAAAAAAAATTAAGTCAATTCCTACTTTGATCAGCAAAGAAAATATTATTTTAGCTACTTTTTATTAAATAGCTACAATTAATATAAATATGTAAATACATATGACAGATTCACAACATTAAGTGGTAATTAATTTTTTATAAATTATCGTTAAAGTATCGTATTGTCATCCAAAACAATTATGTATATAAATTTCAGTTCAACTGAATACTATAACACGTGAGAAAAAAACCTTTTCAAGTTTTGACACAAGTCGCCAAAAGTGTCGCTAAGTCGCCAAAAAGGATGCCAACGAGGTTGTATTTGTAATTGTTTAAATAATTAGTTTTAATCAATTCGTTTTATTAATTATTATTATATTATAGTATTGTCATCCAAAATAATCCTGTATATAAAATTTCAGCTCACTGGAGCGCTTTAAAATGTATTTTATTAACGATTGAAAATTCCACCAAGATAAATAAATATACAATCAAATATATAGAGATTGTGAGCTAATAGTAGGAATTGAATAATAATCAAAGATGAATGTTATTACGAGTTTTACCTTTATGTAAATACAAAAATATTTTATATTGTAAATTTTTATGTCTAATAATAAATGAATAAGGATTTAATTTTTTTAATAATATTTCTATATAATGCACAAAAAATTGTAAAATATATATAAAAACTATCATAATTTCATAAAAGTCGCATTTATAGGTACATCAACCTATGCGGCCTCTTTTATTATTTAATTTGCATGCGACCTTAAATGGTAAAAAGTTTCCCATCTCTGATATCTGATATTATCACAACTATTTCGCTTCTGGGGCTTACAGGTAGCATGCACACCTCGTAAGCACAAAGTTACGGTTGCGATCCCGGGTGGATTCGATAGATTTTCTGGATGTGAAAATTGTAGGCACGTGTGTCATATGATTATGTGACGCGTAAAAAATCCCTTGAGTATCAATTGAGCTCTGGTACTCTCAGTAAAAATAAAATCAAGGTAATACTTAGCTGTCGAGAGAACTTGAATTATATAAATTCAAGCGTCGAAAATTTGAAAGCGAGAGACTCCACTAGATGGTGCTGCCATTGAAATGGCTCTTACACTTGGGGACTTACCGTGTCTGCAAAGCCTTAGCTGCCAAAATTCAGCCCATTTGAAACAAAAAAAATTATCACAAATATTATTATTTTAATTATTCCTTTGAGGACTTATTTTCACAAATAATAACTTAATTCCAAATTAATATGATTATTTCAGAATATGCTGTTTAAATGGATTTCGATCTCGAAAAGCAATTTTTGTTTTCTTATTGTAGCATTTTTACTGGAGTAAATACAATTTAGTTAAAAGTTTCTGTCATTTCTTCCCAGACATTGCAAACCGCAACACGTTTCCTTGAACCCTTTCCGGCCTTACTATACTATTTATTTGTCTGCCGTTATTTACCAGGCATCTTTTCTCACCTTCAATATCTGAAATTCTCAAGATTCCCTATTGACTAGTCGGAATGAATATAGAAATTTCTGGCACTTCTTTATTTGTGTGTGACGGTTCTATAAGATTCGATTTTTCAGCGTCGCTCAAACCTTTTCGATTCCAAATCTTTGAACAATCTTTATGGTTTCATTATTCCTTCAAATGCACCTTCTGCACTAAACATTGTATCGAACTTCCTTTCAAGCTAACTTAGTTCTTAAAAAAAGTGCTCTGTTCATTCACTTCATTGGCTACTTTTTGCCACCTCACTAAAATTGTGCTTTCACTGAATGAGTTATGTGATCAACATATTCAGAATATCTTCGATGACTTACAGAATTTGAGATTTAATATCTTTGCTTAATGTTGGATAAATCCCTTAACTACCAACACGGACGACTTAAGGCATGGGCAAACTGGGACTGAGCCCAGGGCTTCAGTCACAAGGGGGTCTCGTCTCGTTCTCGACTTAGCCTTAATAAGATAATTATTAAAAAAATTTCAACGGTCAAATGTTATTACCAGTTGTATTTTCAGAGAAAAACTGGGAATTTCGTATAATATGTCAACTGGCTACTACATGTGATAACCGTCATACACATACAGGCCTACCAACATAAATCATCATTACTCATGCAATCAAAAGGTGGCAGTCGGTCGCGCCGGTTTGTGCGATTGTAAGCCATACACATTTATTTGTTTCGGGCTTATACGAGTATTTGACAACGTATGCTATGCATTGTTTTGTTTTATGTACCATAGGTTGAACCTAGATTTATGTACCCGGAAGCCCAAGGCATACTTTTACTTTGGGGCCCAGTACTTTTACGTAGGTGCCCAGAGCCTCAAGAAGATTTAAGACGTCTCTGACTGCCAAAGAAAAATTACACGATTCTCTCCACAGTGTCACCGTTTTTGAAACAGACACATGTAGTTATTCGGTGTATAGGGGTAGAAATGCATAAATAAGTAATTCCTTCTCAAACACTGTCAAGGTCATTGTATCACATTCCAAAACTGGCAGAATAGTTTTATAGGTAGCAGTGCAGAGCAATGTTTCGTAATGCGCTTTAATACCAGTAATAGTTACCGCACCGGCTGAGCTAGGCGTATATATACGCTTGCTGCAGTTATGCGGTTTGTAAAGCCTCCAGCAAGTTTTTGATTCAAATAAGGTTTCATGCGATTTTCATATAAATATAGATATATAAACGAAATATACATGAATATACAAAATTAAAGGACATTATTTTTAGAGGATATTACTTTCTCTCTTTAACTAACTTATGAAATTTCATGTGGAAGTATTATAGTGTTTCATATGCAACTGAGAAACGCTTGTAAAAAACTAGATCCGAAAATGGTTTAAAATTATCTTTTAAACTTATATATCTGAATTAATTATTTTTATTTAGTTATATCAATTACAGTTTTGGTATGATTTGCTTAAATTGCATTCACAAATTAGCGAATACTAAGCCACAATACTGCTTTAACGCGCCAAAATGTTTGGAAAAACAGAGAAAAAGTAATCTTTTTTTTTTCTTTAATAATTTTCTTTCGTAAGATGTTTGGTAGAATTCTTTATCTCTTCGGCTTTACGTGTGTTACTTAATAATGGGTAACTTGTAGGTATTAAGAAACATATATATTCCGATCACGTGACCTAACTTTCATGGCTGGCGGCCTGCGCCCAATTTTAATTATATATAGATATCTTTTCTAGATCTTTTTTTTTAAAAAAAAAGAGGGAGTAATTTCATAGACCAACTATATTAGCATGATTTGAAAATGACTGAGATAAAGAGCTGCAGGTCTTATCTTTTTTAGACTGCTTGGAAAAATTTTTAAACAAAAAAGTTTCTATGTGTAAAGGAATAATAGAGCTTATATGTAAATTTAACAATGTTTTTGTACATTTTTAAGACCTCAGCATTTTTGTGAAAACATGTTATTTTAGGAAACGATATTCATGTAGATCAATGCTTCTCAAACTTTCAATATTAGTAACCCAATATTCCATCAGAATTTTTATCACTTCCCCCTCAATACAATAACAGTGTATTGAATTCAATAATACTATACTTTGACGCTAAAGCTACGATATGACTTTAACCTCTTAAGTACGACCGGCGTATATAAACGTCTCACTCAGCCAAAGCTGAAAATGCCCTGGACGTACATATACGTCTTTCCAAAGTACGATCTCTTCTGTTCTCTGTTTTCCATAAAATTATTCCGAAGGCTTTGGAATGTTATAAACGGTCCTTGACTGTGTTTGCGAATAATTTACTTATTTCAGAAAATTTGCTTATCTTTATTCTTATTTTCCCCTCCCCCCTATACATCACATACGTGCCCCTACATGGAAAACGGTGACATTGGGGAGTGAATCCTGTAACTTTTAACTGGCAGTCAAGAGATTAATTATAAACCGCGCGTACGAATTATTAAGATGTGTTAATTTTTGTATATAATTTTATATGTGACAAGCCCATGGGGTCATTGGTAATTATTAAACTTGTTCTTTACTTGGTAATTTTAAAAGTTAAAAATAAAATACATTGTACAATAATGATATATTTATAAGTGTAAATGTGTATTTTATTTTTTTATTATGTCAGAATATATTTTGTTTGTTTATTTTCAGTAAATTAATAGTTTTAAATAATCCTTTGTTTTCGACTTTTTATATGCTCGCACACTTCTCGTAGAGTTATCAAGCTACCCTAGGAGGGTGCGCCCCACACTTTGAGAAACCCGGATGTAGATGCAATTTTTAGTTATTGTTCCTAAACACTTTCCTGCACTAGTAAGGTAAAATACGTGTGATTGCACAAATTGCTAAGCCTACTTGAAAATAATGCATATTCAATAATCCTAGAAATTTCACACTTAATTGAATTCCACCCCAGTATAAACAATTATTCATTTCTATTCAGAGCTTTACCGTCAAGTTGACAATATTTTGGGAATAATCCTTGCTTGTACGTCACAGGCTCTGTAATTGCATCGGTTTCACAGAATTTAATCAATTTGGAACATAGAGCATGAGAAAATTTCTCATTTTGATATTAGAATAAAGTTTATTTATTTACGCGTTTAAATGAAAATATGTAGTGTTACACATATCAAACCATACATATTTGAAAAAAAAAACATTTTTGCTGGTGATAGCATTCTACATTCAAAAACATCACATGGTATTCGACATCTGGTATCAAAAATGTAAACTAAAAAAATTTCATTAAATTAGATGAACACTGATGATTTAATCAATCTGCAATATAGATCATCAGAAAATTGTTCTTTTTTAGATTAGAATGAAGTTTATTCACGTGTTACAGTGAAGTATGGTTTTTTATACAAATACGAAACGTACAGACTCAAAAAAACTTGCGTGTTTCTTATCATTTGTAAATATTCAAAAACATCAGAGGATATTCGACACCTTGTATTGGCTATGTGAAATAAAAATTTGCATAAATCAGGTGAACACTGATAATTTAACAGTTTTGAACGTAATTACAATTTTTTTTTTTTGCTCTCACTTTTTTCGAAATCTTCAGGTGTATAGAATAAAAGTTTATCATGTACTGTCTGTACTCTTATACTATTATCAAAATCAAGTAACCAACATAGAATTACTAAACAACAACATATCATTACTGTTTTGAAGGTAATCATGTAAAAGACAATTTTAAGATTTCATTGATATTTCTTATATTAGTAGATACGCTCATCTTATAACATCTAAATTCACTAGAAATTGATGAGTATAGTGCCTTTATTCAAAAAAAAACAAAACACATACGTCCTTTAGATATCTATTATATTGATGAAAAGTCCGTTAAAAATGCTTTGTTCTTTTCAAAGAACAAAGGATTTCCATTGGAAATATGAGATTGTAGAATTTGTAATAAATTTTTTTTAAGTTTACATAACTGGTATGTAATAAGTTACAATTGTGATTTTTCAACAAAGATCAAAACTTAACATGACAAGTTGGATGAATAAATCATATGACTAGAAATTAGACAATAGCTGGACCTTATAATATGAAACTAGCTAATAAGTTAAGCCTGTAAGATCTGACTATAAAATGAATAATAAACAGCTTTTATATAAAACCTGAAGTCATCTAAATCCTATACAAACCAGTTATTAAATATTTATTTCAGGCTTTGCCACGTTTATTGATACATGTTATATATATTAAAACTATGTGTCATAGACATTTGTTATAATAAACCTTAACCATTATCAAGTGTCAAATCAATTCTGTAAATAAAGTTTACTTGGAGAGATTAAATTTATATGTTTCTAAGTAATAACCTGAAAATAATTTGAGCAGCTCTTACCTGGTGGAAAATTTCCATGGTCGCTCTTTAGCTACAAGCTTTTCCTTATTTCACACTTACTAGTTGCAGCGCTTGAGCCGTTATTCCATAAAGACCCATTCTTACAGTAAAGTGAACAACCAATTTTCCTTGCATCTCTAAATTTGACCGTGTTTAACGCTTACTAAAGTCATTAGCATTATATATTACGAAATTTACGCAAGTGTGTTCTGCAGCTTTGGAATCAGAATTTACTGTAGTTATTAATTACTACTAGCTTTGTGAAAGCGTAAGCCGTTTCTGTGAATTTTCATTTTACATTTCTAACGACGAAAATTGCTTACCAATTGTATGTAAAGCATATTTGTTGTTTAACACGGCACTTATTAGCAAAACTCTGCTTTGTTTTCCGTACATGAGTGCGATAAATTTTGTAACTACTACGATTGCTATATTTTTATACATGAAGACATCGCTATAAATAAAATGTATTTTGCTATGTGTCTT
>BMAV01017814.1:447758-468489 GCA_019973955.1 Trichonephila inaurata madagascariensis | reverse complement strand
AGAAAATGCATGCATACTTTCATTATAGGAGTTATATTTATTTACCTGTTTACCTATATATAATCAAAGACACAACCGTACTTACGGAATAAACTCCAGTCATATGTCGGAGCCGACATACACAGTTTTTTTTAAAATATATTATTACAATATTTTGTTAATAAATGAAATAAAATAATTTTCCACCATAATCGATTTCATTTAAGTTGGTTAAGAGGCCTATGCATGCACCTTTCAAAACATGTGGCCGCGGTAGCCTAGTGGTCGAGATAACGGAGTCGTGGCTGGTGTGTCATGGCTTCGAGCCTAGTACCTCTGAAGACTTGCCGTGTAGGGTAGCGATGGACGTTAAATCTGTCGAGAGTTCAAACGTCTTCCCGTTGGCGTGGTAGTTGGTAGAGAGGATCCCATCGCAGGTGGCGTCCTCCTCACTTGGCCATGGCTCAAAATTACGAGGTCCGTCGCAGAAAGCCCTCGATTAGCTGAGCAGTGCGACGTTACTATTCACTCAATCACTCATCTTTCGAAACTTTTTCATATTAAATTAAATTTATTTGAAAAAACACATTTTAAGGAAAAAAATGAAAGGAATTTCAGTACCCGAATCGTTTGAATGCTGTGATCGCCTTCGTTATCTTCAGGAAAGATTTTTATCTATACGGATAATTTGCACACTCGTCGGAGCTATTATTACCTTTTTTTTTTTTTTTTTGAAAGCTCTACGTATACATATATGCATTAATAACGTAACTTAATTTTTCCAGGAGCATTAATTTGTTGCATTCTTAGAAACGTTGAAGCAATTTAGGATTGTTATTTTTTTCGCTCGTGTATTGTATTTTTATTACCTGCATCTCATACATCATATTGTTATCTAAATGCACATTTAGCTAACTTCATTTTGAAACTCTCTTTCCTGCTCTGCACATTTTTGTAATTAATCAAATATAAAATATGATTTCTAAACAACATTCTGATATCTACTTGAATATTTAAGCCAAGTCAAGTAACACGAGCCTAACTCAAGGGCTTACAAAGTTTCTCTCGAATAAAACGTTTTTCACAACTCGAGTCTTCTGATAAAACTTTCTACATACCTTCATGCATTTTATGTCTTATTTCTAAAGTAGCTGGATATAAATGGAGTTGTTTTGATGAAACATTTTCACCGTTCCTATCATCTATCTTGCTCCATGTGGAAACTCATTCGAAATATGTATTATTCAGAGAAATGAATTATGGCGGTAGTGTAAATGGCAATGACGAATTATTCCTGTGCATTTAAGGCATTTATAAATTAAACTTCACCTGTTTTGAAATACTGTATCGTTAGTTCAATATTGAGAAGAAACGTTATTTTTTAAGAAGTAAAGATATTAATTGTATTATAAATGATGAACATCATATATATAATGTCATTCACAATATTTATTGATATAAGCTGAATTTGTTTTAGCTTTATATTTGTATACACGTGCAAATTTTAGGCCAAAGTGTGTGTGATGTGTGTGTTTTTGAATCATCACTTCTATTCTTCAATTTCCTTGTAACAGAATGTGCAAATCTTCTGCTGAAGGGGAAGATTAGGAATCCTATAAAACAAGCTTAACCCTACTTCACTTCCATTTTACTCAGTTGATTTTTCTTTATTTTCTTGTAACATTGATCTTTGTTCTAGATTTTAAAATTTAAGTTTCCCTTTTTTTTTGTAGGATATTTTAATTTATCGATCATTTCTTTATGTATGAGTATTGTTATTATATCTTCTATTATAAGTTGCTATTTTTTTTAAGGTATCCGACTACGTTCGGAACCGCGATTTTAAAAAGACGTATAAATGGATAATTTTCGTGATATTTAGTGTCACTTAGATTAGAATACTTGTATAAAATTGTTTTAAGGACATTTTGACAAAATAAAGTTATTTAAATACATTATTTCGGCTAAAAATTAACTTAGAATAAAATTGTTTCAAAATGCTCTCCTTTCGTGAAAAATGCTTCTATTATAATAATATTTTGCCTGTATATAGCTCAATTTAGGATTGTTATTTTTTTCGCTCGTGTATTGTATTTTTATTACCTGCATCTCATACATCATATTGTTATCTAAATGCACATTTAGCTAACTTCATTTTGAAACTCTCTTTCCTGCTCTGCACATTTTTGTAATTAATCAAATATAAAATATGATTTCTAAACAACATTCTGATATCTACTTGAATATTTAAGCCAAGTCAAGTAACACGAGCCTAACTCAAGGGCTTACAAAGTTTCTCTCGAATAAAACGTTTTTCACAACTCGAGTCTACTGATAAAACTTTCTACATACCTTCATGCATTTTATGTCTTATTTCTAAAGTAGCTGGATATAAATGGAGTTGTTTTGATGAAACATTTTCACCGTTCGTATCATCTATCTTGCTCCATGTGGAAACTCATTCGAAATATGTATTATTCAGAGAAATGAATTATGGCGGTAGTGTAAATGGCAATGACGAATTATTCCTGTGCATTTAAGGCATTTATAAATTAAACTTCACCTGTTTTGAAATACTGTATCGTTAGTTCAATATTGAGAAGAAACGTTATTTTTTAAGAAGTAAAGATATTAATTGTATTATAAATGATGAACATCATATATATAATGTCATTCACAATATTTATTGATATAAGCTGAATTTGTTTTAGCTTTATATTTGTATACACGTGCAAATTTTAGGCCAAAGTGTGTGTGATGTGTGTGTTTTTGAATCATCACTTCTATTCTTCAATTTCCTTGTACCAGAATGTGCAAATCTTCTGCTGAAGGGGAAGATTAGGAATCCTATAAAACAAGCTTAACCCTACTTCACTTCCATTTTACTCAGTTGATTTTTCTTTATTTTCTTGTAACGTTGATCTTTGTTCTAGATTTTAAAATTTAAGTTTCCCTTTTTTTTTTGTAGGATATTTTAATTTATCGATCATTTCTTTATGTATTAGTATTGTTATTATATCTTCTATTATAAGTTGCTATTTTTTTTAAGGTATCCGACTACGTTCGGAACCGCGATTTTAAAAAGACGTATAAATGGATAATTTTCATGATATTTAGTGTCACTTAGATTAGAATACTTGTATAAAATTGTTTTAAGAACATTTTGACAAAAAAGAGTTATTTAAATACATTATTTCGGCTAAAAATTAACTTAGAATAACGTTTTTTCAAAATGCTCTCCTTTCGTGAAATATGCTTCTATTATAATAATATTTTGCCTGTATATAGCTCAGACCTCTGTACAGAGGCTCAGCTATGAGTTTTGAAAAATTCACATAATTTCCAGAGTTACAACCCATTGAAATAATTATCGGCGTTTTATTCTTAAAATTCTCCCCTCTGTTGTCGTAAAACACGGATAAACCCACTTCTAAGTTGTATATTTCAAAAATTCTAGTTGACCCTCTGTACAGAGGTCTGAGCTATATACAGGCAAAATATTATTATAATAGAAGCATTTTTCATAAAAGGAGAACATTTTGAAAAATGGTTATTCTAAGTTAATTTTTAGCCGATATATTGTACTTAAATAATTTTTTATTGTAATACTATTCTTAAAACAATTTTATATACATTTTCTAATCTAAGTGACAGTAAATATCATAAATAGTATCCATTTATACGCTTTTGCAAAATCACGGTTCCGAACGTAGTCGGATACCTTAAATAATTATTAACAAGTTATAGACGAGGAAAAGCAAAACGATTTGCCAACGTCAAAGCTTTTATTCATTCAATTTGTCGCAATCCGGAAGTTGAAGGTAAAGTTTGGGACTCCGAATAAACAGATATTGTTATAAAAATAATTACTTTTTATTTCCGACTACTCGAATGATTCATTAAAGTTTATAAACCGTTGGAACATCCGTAATTAGTTTCCTACCTTAAGCTTGTAATATAATCAATTAAACAGTTTTCTATTGATCTGATGTTAGAACACTTGTCGAATCTTTCCTAGGTGGCTATAGTCCAATTCAAACATTCTTCTCTTTTGCTTCCCCTTTTCATAAAGACATTTCTTTCAATTCACGTGAATGATAGTATTAGTACTGACGACTAACTATAACACACCCATTGCCAAGGTTTAAATAGCCCTAAAATTAGCATAAAATCAAGTTATTAAACCACATATAAAGAAGCATTTTCCAAGAGGATTAATAGAAGAATCGCGGATAGAACCCATCGCAAATAGTCAATAACTGAATTCTTGATTACATGGAATTTGATAACAATTAACACCTTACTGATGTGTGAAAATATTTCTCATTACAATAGAAAACTACCTCTCCTTTTACTTAAACATAGTTTTTCCCTTGATTTAACTTTTACTTTTACCTTTACTTTTCCTTTATATATATATATATATATATATATATATATATATATAATTTCAACTGCAAAATCACTTTGTAGAAGTATTATTGGACTTTTAAAAAATAATTATTAATGATCGAAATCAGATTATACTTCTTCAAGTAATGATTTTTTTAGAAACAAAAAAAAGTAATTTGTCCTGTAAACTAGAACTAATCTTATTAAAATTATTGTTTACATCAGTTTTTGCATACGTAATGCTATTATATATATAAGTAATCTTAAAGAAATATAAGATGAAGCATATATTTGAGAAAATGTTAAACTCTTAATTTAAGTTATCTTTTTATCATAATTTTGATGCTTGAGTTTGAATTTATTTTAATTTGCGTTACTTTCAACTTGTACTTTTTTTATAACAATATTCGGTACTTTTCCGTTTCGACGCAGGTGATGAAGTCGCCACAAATTATACAACTCACGCCAAACGGGATAGTACCACTGGTAAACTTTTATCACCACTTTTTCAAAACAAGTCGTATTATTTTCTTATCAGTAATGTCTTTATCACTATGCATCAAAAATGATGAAAAACTTATATTTATTAATATTTTTATGTGTATATTGTGTGTTGTCACCAATAACGCCAACTTGGCGAGATTTGCGCCGGTGAAACGGAAAAGTGCCCAATATTCAAAGAATTATAATAATGTAATTCATTGAATTTTGAATTAACAAAACTATCAAAGAGAATTCAAAAGTAAATGATTGCTTGAAGAATTTCGTGTCCCCTGAAAAGTTTCAATAAGAGGATAAGCTGAAACTCAGTAACGATCGTTCTATAAATGATGCTTTTAAATTGAGATCATTCTAGGCGAATCCACCGTACTTTAAGTTCGATTTCCGTTTTTTTTGTGTCTTATTTGATTGCAAAATCAATGCACTTGAAAAATAAAAAAAAAAAAGGTACATTGGCCTGTGTGAAGAAGCCGAAATGGTTTTGAGTGAATTACTTCCCACAAAATAAAATACCGGAACTGTGTTCAAAAAGTTTATTTGTTTTTGGTATGCCCTTTGCTTTTTGTTACAGTAATGATTTGTACATATGATACCCTAAAAAATAGTTATTTTTATTTCTTTTGTTAATTTATTTGTGTATAACATGTAAATGTCGTCTTAATATATGTATAAACTATGTTATTTGTTCTTTTGTACTTTGTTTTTCTGCCTATTGAAAGTATTTAAAAATTATGGTTTTTAAAGGTATTGTGCTTCGTTGTTAGAAAGCTTAATGTATAAATATACTATGACAATTTCACAGAAATTTAAACATTTTATTTGGATAATTAGGTATTACCTTATTGCAGGCGATGAAAGTACGAGGAAAGCTTTTGGTTTTTAAAATTGCACATTTATTGAAGACACGTGAAAGGACGAAATAAGACACAACACAAAAAATAGTGCAAGGGACAAAAGTGTTTTCCCCCTTTTTCATTCCGGAGACCTTAACTATTAACTATTATAGCTTTATCAACCGGAAGCTTTTAGAATCATGCGATTTCCATCAATAAATACCGTGATTGATCAGTATAATTAAATGCTATATTGCATCATCTTATTTTTAAAAATGCTAACGTGGCTGTCTTTTAGGGCATTTCCCATTAGTAGGGTAAACTAAAAAATTAACTGTTACGTGAAGTCTTGAAGGGCTCAAGATCATCATGAATTAAATAAAATCCCTCGACAGAAACTTTAAATGGCGAATTATTACTTATATACATATGTATGTGAGTTTAGAACACTTTTATGCCCTTTATTGATGTAAATATTTGTCCGTTTATCATTCAGTGTCTTTTACGAATAATTATAAAAGTATATTAGATTTTTTTTAAAAAAAATTTTTTGGATTCGTCCGCAATGCAGCTAATCCTGGATTTGGATTACTTATTCCTTATTTCTTATTTATTCCATATAAATATGTACAAATTACAATATTTAAACATAACAAGAAACTTAAATAAGATGTATTAAAATATGTATAACTTATTATTACATTGCTCCTATGTATAAATAGTAAGGGAATTTTAATACAGTCAAAACTCCATATTACGAACCACTTTATTGCGAATTTTTTCTATATAGCGAACTTTTTTCTGGAACCAAGTACATTTCACAATTTTCTTAATAAAATAACCTCTCTATAGCGAAGTGCATTTTCTGTATAACGAACTTTTTTCTTGTGATTCAATTTTTTTTCTCCCTATTTTTAAAATATTTCTGAGCATTTCAAGTTATTCTCTCTTTTAACACATTTTATGGTGGTAATAAATCTTAAACTGCTTTTATTAGATGCCTAACTCGCTGAGAGTAATCGAATTCTGGGATTTTGGGGACATTGCAAAGATATTAGGCTTATTATGAAACAAAGCATCTTTTCAAACAAAATTAACAGATTTTATAAGTAATTAAATGTAAGGACGTTTGTGTTTCTAGTTATTAAACGATGTATGTTTAAAATAACTTGTATGCTTTAAATTAAAAAAAATGTACTGGAAATTAATTAATTTAAATATAAAATTACTTCCTTAATGTTGAAAATACAGTATATTTCTCGACATTCTTTTTTATTCTTTTTCCTTTTTTTAATGTGTAAGATATATAAAATAAATAGATATTAAAAAATTTGCAAAAAGGTGTGATTAATTACTTTTTTTTAATATACAGTGTTTAAGAACAAAAAAATTTTATGAGGTTTTTATGTGGTTTATAAAGTATATCGAAAGATGAACCTCTATATAACGAATTTTCCGTATAACAAACATTTTTTAGGGATTTAGCGATTTCGTTCTATAGAGGTCCGACTGTATTTTTAAAATTTATGAGCATTAGATGGGGAAAAAATTTCCCGTGGGTGAAGTTTTATATGCACCCACGCCTGATTTAAAAGATAACATTAGTACGGATGGCTTGCAAGTAAATGGCATGTCGGCAATGTAAATATGTTTATAATGTAACACATTTAAATACTGTGAAGTTTGAAATGTTACTCACATTTGGGGATTGCAATACCGGTATACTGGGATACCGAATACCGGTATTTTGAGCCTTTTGTAGAATTTTGTAATTCCGGTATAATCTAGTTTAAATGCCGTTTTTTCGGTATTTACTAGAATTTTTTTTAATTGCCTCCACTATATGTTCAGAAATTGCCAACACAGCAAATTAGTATACGTTTTTGTTTTTATGTCCCTTACGGTGTATCAGCTCTACTTTAAATAAAACTGTCTGTTGAGGTTTATGTCGGAGGGATTCTACTTTATTAAAGCTCTGCAACAATAAATTTCATGTTGCAGTCACTGAAAGATCAGCACACATTATTATCTGAAGAATTATATATTGCATTGAAAAATCGCACAGAATAAAGGCATACCGGAATAGAACATGTCTTAAGGTATATACATAATTATACTGATTTTAAAAAGGAAAATGAAAAAGAAGAACAGAGAATAATCAATTCAAATTTGATCAAGTTTACTGTAAATTTTCTTAAAACTTTTTACTCACAAATCTATCCACATTCAGAAGAATTCGGTATAGTTACCGAAGGTAATGATGACATTAATCTCGATAGTGAAAAGGAATTGTCTCTTGAACAAAAATTATAATTAGCGATAACTAAAACATATGCAGAAATCAGCTATATCCAAAATCTTCCGACGATAAAGCGATTTATTTGAAATGATGGATTTGGAGGTAAATGCTTGGAAAAAGTATATAACGCATTGCTAACTGTACCACCAAGTAGCGTAGATACCGAAAGAGCATTTTCGACTTCTTGCAATTTTTTCACAAAATTACGTTCCAGGTTTAATGGCCGTACAATTGATGCATTATGTTTTTTTTTAAGATCACATTTCAAAAACTTATAATAGTACCACAGACTGAATAGTGATATTTACACTTTTTTTGTTGTTTAAATAAATAAGATGTCCCTTTACCTTTTTGGGATTCTTTATATTCTGCTATAATTTATAAGTTACAAATTATTTTTTGTGAGGTATTTTTACACTTACTAATAAAACTGGCGAAACAAAGAAACACTTGTGGTTCTTTTTTTCTTCTTTTTCTAAAATTTTTACTACTGCTATTAAAACCGGTATCCCACTATGAAGATCTAAAAATACCTAATACCGGTATTGAACTTTTGGTTCGATATTGCAATCACTACTCACACACACAGTGAAATAATATTTTTGCTGACAAATAAGGAAATGAAGCCAAACGTATTAATGAGGATTTTTTGGAATGTTAGAGAACTTTTTCCTAATATAATCATCTGTTTTCTTAATCATAATTTAAAGAAGAATGTTCAAAATTGTAATTAAATAAAAAAAAATCATTTTCTTTATATATTGCCATAAATGGCATTTTCTGGAAGAAAATTAAAAGTTTAATTCTTTCAAATGGACAATAAATATTCATACAGGAAATTTGAAAACTTCCTTTAATTATGATTTACAAATTTTATTTCAACATTCGTGGCTTTTTTTTTTCTTCTTTTCTCAAAGTTAGGCAATAAAGAAATAGGAAAAAAATTATACATTTTTTATTTTCTTTACAAATTAGGATCCTTTTGGATGCTAAGAGATTGTTTTCTGTAATAATTAAGAATGAGTTATTTTAAAATAGAACATAGTAATAACATATTTAGAACTCAAAAACGAGAAAATATTAGTTATTCTAAAAAAAATTTCCCCTGTGAAATGGACTAACTTTGTAACAATCACTTCTCAAATATCATTAATTTTTTTTTTGAAGATGAAGAATTTACTTGCGTGCATACAAGCAATTCAGTCGTTGCTTTCCGTCTTAAACCATGGTTCTTAGATGTCTTTATGTATTTCCTAATGGACGATTCTATCTTAAATTTAATTGAAATAAATTTATCATTGCAATATACCTCTTCTTTTTTTTCTCCTTTAGATATAATAAATATTTCCTTTTTAAGACAGTTTCCTTTCAGAAGAACGTTCAGTAAATAAAAATGCATAAATTACACGTTTTAAATAGATCACTTAGATTATAAAACTTTGAGCTAAGAAAAATCATTTTAATTAATTATTGTACATTACAAATTAAGTATTACATGTGCATGTTTAATTTTTATGGGTTTTTACAGTAAAAGACATTTATAAATAAGTTATATAGAAGTATTTTTTTATACTTTTTATGCGCATCAAAATGAAAAAATATCCTTGTATCTAAATGTATATTAAGTACTTTTGTAAAGCACTTTTTATTCAATAAATATCTCAGTTTTATAAACTATCTAAGAAGACCAAAATTTTAAAATATAAACAAGTTAAAAGTTGGTTGATTGATCAATCAAAGAAATAAAAATATTGCACTTGAATAAGTCCAATTTTATTGAACGGTTTTAAAAACATCAACAAAAATGGAAAACACTTTATTAACTACATATTGCACTATCTATAATCAAATAAAATGACAGAAAATTTTCAGCGAATACTAATTTGAAATATGACTTCAGATATTAGTATTATTTCCAATCTTTTTACGTCTGAAGTACCATAGAATATCCACCAATAGAAAATTTTTATGTACATTCTAGAATTTAATTTGAAACATCGAACTGAGCTTTTCAAAATGCAATACAACAATTATATCAGTTTCATTGGCTGCACGTTACTAACAACAAATATATTATTCCACTCTGTGAACCGCAGTGTAAAAAATTCCGGTTGCTTTTGAAGTAAATAGTATTTAATTATTAAAAAATATAAACATCTTCGTGTAAAATTTTTGATTATGTGTGACATTTAATGACGAATCACAATGTTCAGATTTGAAAGACAAAACATAAAATATCTATGGATTTTGTGAGTATTTCACAAAAATTCACCTCATTTGGAAATATTTATAGTTGTGGGCAGTATTTTCATTTTTGTAGATAAATAATTTTTATCGCATTCAAAATTATATTCACCATATCAGTTTAGGAAGTAGTCTCTTTGAGCAAAAATTTGTCTGCGGTATAAAAAGGTTGCAGCAGAAGAAAGACGACCGAAACACTGAGTTTTGGTGTTGCTCTGATATATTGTTTGTACTTTTTTATTAAAAAAAAACTAATTACATTTCAATAAGGAAGTAAACTTTTTTCCAAATCACATACATTAAAGTCGTGTTTGTTTAATGTCTTTGGTTTTGACATAAATGCACTACGATTTACGAAACTAACTTTCAATGACAATATTTATATTTTTTTTATGGCTGTCTTCACTTAAAATTGAAGAATAGGATCTGGGTGTGATATATTTGTTTAGATGTAAAAGTACTCCAACATTATAATTATATTCTGGATTCACTATCCCGTAGATAGCAACATATTGTATTATACTACTCATTTTTATCTGTGTTGACCGATTTTTTATGATATAAAATATATGTGTGTGTGTGCGCGTGCCCGTACGTGTTGTGATGGGCTCACGCGTCTTTTCTATAACGTAACCTCTGGGTTCTTTGATGGCCAAGATTAATGGCAACTCTTTTCCAACCAAAACCCAAGAAGCGAAATGCGAATAAGAAATGCAATTAAGATAGCTTTAAAAGAACAGAAGTTTCAGTAAGCAGGATGGAAATTTGATGAATGTTATGTTTGGGGGAGATACAAACGTGAATTGACAGTGTATTTTAAAGTTACCGAGAAACCCAGCCATTATTACAAAGTGCATACCATTGCACGCGCGCCCAGACGTTTCCATTTAAAGATAGAAATTAAGTTTGAATTAAGGTAGGACTGATGAATTGATATTAGGACTTGTAATATTACTAGAAGTAAGAGTAGGCGGAAAATAATTATAACGTAAGGAAAGTGGTCTAAATTACGTGATTCGGTTTAACTATCTTTTTGTGTGTTTGCTCATTCTAGATTCTCGCTAGTTAAATTTATCTAAATTGTTAGACATTTAAGTTATATTTTTAGTAAAGTCATATTAAGAATTTAAAATGTCTGTTTATTCTGAGAACCCCACACCTCTAGCTCACGCTGACAATCAAACATATGGTCACCAAAGGGGGGGGGGGGCATATCACAGTGTGTGCGTGCGTGTGTTTCACATTTTTTCTCCAATACCACAATGCTAAATGAGATATGCCTTTGCATGTTATAAGTAAAATTAATTACCCGTGGAATATTTTGAAATTTTAAAAACGCTTTATTATAAACAGGGATAATATAACAGAAATTACAACGCTGTGAATCTTCATAAAAAATTGGAACATTTTTCTATCTGAAAATATGCTCCACGTTTAGTTTAGAGACTCGTACATTTCGCTAAGACAGCCTTAGAAAAATTAAAAATATATTATTGAGAATTTTAAGAAAATCCATTATATATAAATTGTTGATTTATACAAAAACCTCACACTTTATCATTCTAGAGGCCACGAGTTACAACACTTAAACTTTACCGTTGATTTATTCCGTGTATTCATGCAAAATTCTATAAAAGCAGTTTCCTACAGTTTCAATTTTGTGATTTAACGATAAACCGACTTCGATTGATAAATAGTCAGTTACCCAATTTCTTCTAGACGTCCTGAGTTCTCACGTAACAATTTCAAACTGCCATATGTCAATCTGTATGACGTTTCTCATTACCCTAAACTTCAAAAATTTACGCTTCGCGAACCGTTCTAAACGATGTGCAACATTCTGCGTTATGATGCAAATCTGAAGCAAACGTAAGCTCCAGTCTACAGATATGTGAGATAGCCTTTTTTTCCTGTTTATTCAGACATGAGTATTAGCAACTGCGTTTACTTTGGAGCTAAGATTATTTTTAGTTAGTTTTCCCGACTCGCGTTTCGATCTATGATGCTTCTCGCTTCTGAGTTTTTAAGATTCCATCGATTTATTTTGATAGTTATTACTTCTTTTTTTCGGATTTTCTGCACACACACACATCGCACTGCTTCAGAAACTTCTCGTAAGCTTCATTTTTATGGCATGGGATGTTTCATTATAATGTTATATGTGTTCAGCGATATGATAGAAACGTTTAGAATATGCGAATTAGAATACTTCTAGAATAACGTTCTCTGAAAGGAAGTGAAGTAAAATTTTAGTAATTACTGGGACAACTGCGTCGCAGTACAGCCAACCCTCCTATAACGCGGTGAGTGCGTACCGCGTTCTATGAAAACCGCGCTATAAGAAACTCGGATTTAACCGTACAAACCAGGCTAATTCGTAGAGCGTTCTATGGAAACCGTCTACCGCGTTGTATGGAAACCGCGCTATAAGAAACTCAGAATTAGTACAAATCACATCATTCGTACCGCGTTATATGGCGACTAATAAAAAGATTTTTGGTACGATTCCTTAATCATTTTATTTTGTCTACGCCATGCCTCACTGCGCGCTCCATTTTTAATTTATTCCTCGATCAGTGTAATCACTACTTTTTTTTTTTTAATTTCATAATAAAACTAGATTTCGAAGGGAGAGGCGGTGGCAAGATTTTAACATAAAATAAATACAACAGAAAGTAATATTAATGTATTATACTTCCAGATGTGTAAATTATTTACACTACTTTAAGCGTTCATTACACAAAATTTGTAACAATGTGTTACTTTTGCTGAGCAGAGATCCCGTATCTTGACGAACATAAACAACAACGGAGCCTAGCCCTACTGTATCAAATTAGCATCCCAGATGGATTTTGATAATTAGACCGACGATATCCAGTTAAAACAATTCACTGGGTGCATTGAAA
This sequence comes from Trichonephila inaurata madagascariensis, assembly GCA_019973955.1. Taxonomy (NCBI): domain Eukaryota; kingdom Metazoa; phylum Arthropoda; class Arachnida; order Araneae; family Nephilidae; genus Trichonephila; species Trichonephila inaurata. The sequence continues at coordinate 455,335 of BMAV01017814.1, read as the reverse complement.
TAACTGATGGGACGTTGTTGAACGGAAACCCCGCTGTAAGAGTACCGCGTTATAGGAGGGTTGACTGTACCTCCTCTCTAGAGCCGTTTTTCCGCTTAGGCACATGCCTATAGCGCAGAAGGTTTTGAGGCGCAAAAAATTAGAGGGCAGAAAAAGAAATAAAATGAAATTAAAGCTAACACCACCTAGCGAATCATGAAAGAAACATTCCTGTCCTTAAGAGAGTAAAGACTGAAATGAGATTCACTTGGGAAGAGGAAAAGCTTAACAGTTTGATGTTGTTATGCACTCAAAATGATACTGCAATGGAAATTGATTACAATTATGTCGTTAATGATTTTGTAATGATGAAAGCTCAAAGAAAATCTTTGTTGTACAAGTACAATGACAGTGAATCAACAAAGAATAAGGATGTCTAAAATCAAAAGATATTAAGCGATGAACGATGAAAACGCTGATAATTTACAAGTTAAAAACAGTTAATACAGTAATGCATCCTTTATATATATACCAGTGATACTCAACCTGCGGCCGTGGGCCACATGTGGCCCGCTGGCATTTTCTGAGTGGCCCAGTGAGAGCCCATTGCACTAAGAAATTCAATTACTGGAGAACAATTTACCAAAAATTTAGCTGGAAATTCCATCAATCAAGCAATCAAATATATCAATTTGTTTTTTAATAGTAGAATGCAAGCAAAAAAAATTGGTCATAGATGAAAGGAAATAGAAATTTTCAATAACTCAGTAAAAAATGTATAAAAATAAATATTTTTATGTGTATGTTTGATTGAAAAGTTAATATAGTAGTAAAATAAAAGCTAAAAATGAGTTTTAATATTTTGATCAATTTTGCTTTGTCCAATTTTGCATTGGTCTTATAGCGTGTTTGTTCCATTATCCGCATGTTGTGGCCCGCGAGAAATGTCTGTCATGTGTATGCGACCCGCGTGAAATACCTGCCACATGTATGCGGCTCGGCGGAAAAAAAGGTTGAGTACCCCTGCTCTATACTGCGAATTGAAACGAATTTACAAAATGGTAGGTGGGTGATCCGTAATGCCTTAAGGGAAGAATTGAACAAGAGTTGCCAAACCATGACACTTCCCTTTCCTTACGCCTGCCGGTTGCCAGTCCGGGACAGGGCGGGTCCATAGATCGTACATAATGGAAAGACTCCCCAAAGATCCAAAACAAAGAAAGGGAAAATAGTAACAGAATTAAGGGAAAATCTCTCCCGAAGCAAAACTGGCAACGTAAGAACTAAAGGAGTGGGGAGGGTGGCTCTGGACATAAGGGGGCGAAACAATTTTAAGGGCATCCTAGGGTGCCAGGGAGGTTAAAAACGTCCTTGTCCTCTTCGGGATATTTGAGGTGGAGATATCACTGATCGTTGGGGTTCCCGGGAAATCTGAACGGAGTAGGCATAGAAAAGCCATTAAATCACTTTAAAGAATTACAAACAAATGTTCACAATAGTTTACTTTAATTAATTTAAGCATTAAAACTCAGTACGCGTTATAGAGACAAGACAAGTAAATTGTAAGATATAAGGGTTACCTATCTGAAATAAGAAACAACCTCCGAAACTCGCCGAAGAGAAAGCCAATATCGTCTAATAGCGGCTGTAATTTAGGACTATAATTCAAAAATAAGTGACTATATTTCATGAACTCATTGGTGTGATGATATTGTCCGCATAACAACCATTATCTGTCTCATTAACTATTTATATTCAATTTAGTAGTGGCGTTCATTTGCGGAGTAGAGTTACTCTTGCTCAAAGTACAAATTTCATTGGACGAAAAGAACCCAAGTTAGAGAGGAGAAATCTCACGTATAGCTCCTTGTTTCAACTGTAGTGTGATTAACACAGTAAGAAAATAATTCTTCTATTGACTATTATGTGGCAGTATCAGCAATTAGGGGAGAACCGAGGGTGGTTACTCATCCCCCCCCTCACTTTTGGCAAAAAAGTTAACTTTCTCTATTTTTATAACTTCCTAAAAAAAGGAAATATAAAAACATTTAATATAATCCTGCTTTCTCATCACTTAAGTACATCATTGCCAAAATTAAGATTTACGTGTTGTTCCTTTCGTTAAAGATTCCTTTGGTCTGTTCAAGATATCTTTCTGTTTGGTGTTTGGTATTTGAGTGGATAATTTCTCTCTCCTGATGTTAAAATGACCTAAATAGAGTACTGATTCGATCACTACTAGGATTTTCTTTTGCAACGAATGCAACATTTACATGAATACATCTTTACATTATATATGTTACCGTTAAAGCGTGTATTCCGTTATTTCATAGAATAACCAGATATTCTATGAAATAAATAGTTTAGCCAGTTACAGTTTGTAAAATAACTGAATTCTGTGTTTTAATTAAGTAATCTATAGAATAACGATTTCTTGATCGTTAAAGTATGAAATACGACACTCGAAAGTTCTTTGAACCGGTTCAAGCTGCTTTGAAAAGAATTTTTCCGATTAGGCGGAATAAAACAATTGTTCTGTAGATATCTGTTAAGTATACGTCAGCGAGAATTAATTTCCATTGAAGAAGTTCCAAATATTAACACTACGCTTCGATCTGTTGCTACAGATCAAAGTTGCGGTACTGGACAAAGATTTAAAAACTGCTCGTGTAAAAAAAATGTGTAATACTAAACAGTGTGCTTGTTTCAAAAATAATAAGCAGCTCAATCTAAAGTGTCATCACAGCAATCCTTGCTCTAATAAATAATAAGTAAAATATATAAACGTATCTCATACATTTTTAATTAATATTCTCTTACATTTTTGTTTTAAAAAGTTTACGCAATGTTTTAATGAAGCAACAGTTTTTTTCACAGCATGTATTTTTGCTGATAATATTTAAATATAATCTATTTTTGCTACATATTCTTTTTTCCCCTTTTATGTTTAACTAATATTAGCAATATGTGCCATAATAAATTATATCATATCTGCTTTCCCTTCTTATTTATCAATTTATCATCCGCAAAAGGGAGAAAAATAAATTTTTCGAGAGATGTTAGCTATATATGATCAATTAATTTATAAAACACTTTCGAAAATGTTTATTTTTCATTTTAACGGTCTATCCTTAGTTATTTCATGGAATACCTAGTTATTTCATAGAATAACTAGGTAAAGTATAAATTTGTTCATCTATTATACACTGTAACTGAGTTGTCTAGTTATTTTATAAAATACCTAGTTATTTTATGAAATATACCTAGTTATTCTAATAAATAACTGAATTATACCCTTTAACGGTAGCGTATATATAAATACCTTCATCATCCCTATATATAAAGATGGTGATGTTGCTGTGTGTATGTGTCTTTGTATACAACTGAACTGAATTCAGTGGCGCAGCAGCCCATGAGAGCCAAGGCCTACTTTGCCTATCTCAGTTTACGGGACTTTAGGCACTGGGGTGTATGTGCAGATGTTTCGGTCCAGTGATCAGTCTGACGCGAAACCCCCGTTTTTCAGTTTCCATGCAAGCTTGGTACTCATTTATCGACCCACTGAAGGGATGAAAGACTGAGTCGACCTTGCCCGCCCCCTGCTTTGAACCCTGGACCTGTGGCGTGGAAGTGCGTTACACTACAACTCAGCCACTGGGCTCTTTGTATATGTGGCAGGGAAATGACAGAACTAGGAATTTCATCAAATCTCTAATGGATATGTTTAGTTGACGGGAGATGTTAAAATAACGTCTCTTCAAGGTCATTTCCCTGATGAAAGTAAGTCATTTTATCAAATCCCTGAACTGTTTCAGTGAAATGAGGAAATGAACTAGTCAGGATTTGCGTTGGCAAAATGCTATCCAGGGAAAGGAGACACCTGGGGGGTCGAGTCCTTGTACTTCCTAACCATACATGTAGTACTATCGATACCCTAAATATCAACCCCATATCTTTAAAAAAATGGCACCATAGGATTAACATAGGGATTGATATTTTATAGTGTAAGCAACCGAGCGGAAAGATGTTCATCATAAAAAAATACCAGCCTAATTTTCTAATTATTTGTTAATTAGTTTCGAATAAATAATTTGTGTTTCATTGACTATTGTTGTATTACTTACTTGTACATTTAATATTGCACCATACTTATTAAATAAACACTTTTAAACCCTGGACAATATTTTCTAATCATTTCACTGAAACATATCAGGGATTTGTGCAAATCCCTTACTTTTATCAAAGAAATGACCTTGAAGAGACTTTGTTTTAACATCTCCCGTCAATTGATCATCTCCCTTAGAAATTTGCTAAAATTCTTAATTTCATCATTTTCCAGTGAAATTTACAGGTAAAATCTAACGAAGCGGTGGGAATTTTTCCTAATTAGGAATTCGTTATGATGCATGTTTATCTAGCCATACATGATGTTGAAACCCAATTGTAAACCTAACCAACAGATAAGAATGATTAGCTTCCATCACCATGGAAATTAATTTTAGACGTGAATGAAAGATAGAAAAATAGCTATGACAAATAATAAGAAGTCCAGAAAACATTCTAGACAAAAATGGATGATTGATCATCCCTATGTTAGGTATGTTGCTCACGTTTTGGTATTTGGACGAGATCATTGACGCAATATTAATCAGTTAATCTCTAATGTAGTAAAAATAATTAAGGACGCTTTTTTTTTCTTCAGCTTTTATCCAAAGACATGTCGCGCAAGTTCTGTGTTACCCAAAGCACGAAAAATATTGGTCACGGGAGAATTCAAGTTGGCTTTTGTTGATCAGACTTTCAGTAACTACATTTTTGACTAATAGGTTTCAACACACATTGTTCGCAAGTCGACTTCTTCACTAGGGAACAACAATCATTTATGGAATGTGACATTTTATGGCTCAAAAGTTCTAAATTGCTGCTTATTTTTGGATTGTTCTATTGACATATTTTTCAACTGTAATGGTAAAAAAAATATATATTGTAATGTTGAGACATAATAATGCTACTAATTATATATTGGTGTGCAAAACTTAAACAACAGGTATTTTTGGGGAGGGGGGAGGGAAGGACCGCAACCACGACAGAGAAACAACTCCATACAAAACTTCGAAACTGTGAACATCGGTATATTTTTTGTTACATTCTGTGGTAATTTGGAGGGGAAATGTCAACTCAGGCATCATCTATAAGACTTGGCCGTGGTTGAAAATTATGCGAACCGTCGCTAATAAGTCTGGTGTTTTTTCAAAGCGCGATGTAAATTAATATCAAATTGTTAATACGTCCAAGATAGTGTCACTCTGATATTATTAACCTTTTGCGCTGAATCCTTTAAGTTTATGGCATTACTATCAATTTTTTAAAGCATTTCTATTTTAATTACTTGTCCTTTTTTATGAATTTCATGTACATAATGTAATGCAATAATATTTACGTTATTTTTTTGCTTATTTAGACGCATTTTAGGAGCTAAAATATAAAATCAAAATTTAATTTCACTCAATAAATCACAATAAAATATGAAATTTTAATCTAAAGCATATAAGAACTATACTTTGTATTAACTCGGGAGTGGTCGCGTGAAGCACAAAGTCACCCCAGGCTTGCGAAATTTTTAATTCTGTGTAAGCTGTTTGTTCTCTACCAATGACCAAGTCAGTATCCGTCAATATAACAGTCGTCATAGGAACTAAAATGTATTTGTCGAATATATTTCCCTCTTTTTCAATTCCTACTATTAACTCACACTCTTTATATATTTATTTATTTATCTACGTGGAATTTTCGATCGTTAATAAAATACATTTTAAAGCGCTCAATTGAGCAGAAATTTTCATACATGATTATCTTGGATAACAATACACAGTAATTTATATATAATTAATAAAAATTAAATGATTAAAACTAATTATTCAAAGAATTACAAATACAGCAATATTGGCATCATTTTTGGAGGCTTAGCAACCCTTTTGGCATCTTGTGTCAAAACTTGAAAAGGTATTTTTTCTCCCATTTTAAAGCGCTCATTTGAGCTGAAACTTTCTATACACTATTGTTTGGGGTGACAATACGATAATTTAATTATTATTAATTAAAATTAATTGCCTAAAACTAATTATTTAAAGAATTACAGATACAGACACGTTACCATCGTTTTTTAGCGACTTGGGTCAAAACTTTAAAAAAATTTTTTTTATTTATCACGTTTTAAAGCAGTCAGGTGAACTGAAATTTTATACACACGATTGTTCGGATGACAATACAATACTTAAACCCTCTATCTACTGCATTATAATTTAATGCAGTTTTTTTCATGCAATATTCTTTTTTGAATCACTACATCGTAAATTAAGGGATATACATAAAAAAAAATACTCACATTTGGGAAATTTAAATCGTTAGAGCTAATTAATTAATTAAAGTTATTCAACTATAAAATTAATTACATACACTGTTCACTTAAAATAGATAGTCAAATTATTTTCTAAGGTCTTCATTAACATACAAAAAGTAAGACACTTACCTTTTCACATTAACTACTTTTTCAGCACAAAAATGACAATCTTCGGAATCCGCTGATAACGCTGTCAGCTGAAAACGCAATGTTTGCTATAAACCTATTCGCTTCCACACTAAAATACTCATTCTAGAACCCCTGCTGCCATATATTGGACGGCTACGGTAGCCCAGTGGTCAAGGTATCGGACCATGGCAGGCAAGTTATGAGTTCGAGCCCAGTACCACTAAAAACCCGCCGTATTGGGCAGCGATGCACGCTAAATCTGTCGAGAGATGAAACGTCCTCCCGTTGGTGTGTTGTGGTAGTTAGGAGAGGGGGTGCCAGCTCAGGTGTCGTCCATGTCACTGGACCATGGTTCGAAATTACGTGGTCCGTCGCCAGAAGCCCTCGTGTAGCTGAACAGTACGACGTTAATATTCACTCATTCACTCGCCATATATATTGGAAGAATGGATTTCAAAGAATATTCCTGCTAAGTATTGTCAGAGTATTCGTAAAAATGGTTATTCTATGTATGTCAAGTAAGTGGTACTTATAAGTGTATATAAAGGGTTATTGATAATTAATAAAAATTAATTCCCCCTTAATGTTGTGATTCTGTCATATGTATATACACATTTATATTAATTGTAACTCTTTAATAAAAAGTAGCTAAAATAAAAATTTTCTTTATTGATCTAAGTAGGAATTGACTTGATTTTTTTTTTTTTTTTGTATTATTTGTTTGTAACCGTTTGGTAATCGTTTCTTACAATCTTAAGTTGCATGAAGTTATTGAGTTTCCCGCGCGATCATATTAGGTCCGGAATATTTTCTATAAACAGGCTACATCTTTCCCCTGTACATGAGTAAGTGATTTTGATGGCCGTGTTGTACGACTCATTATAATTTATAAATGTAAATTAATGGAATATGAAAGAAGAATGAAGCAACTGGAATCTCTATTGAATGAAGAAACTTCCAAAAATGAAACTGATCCAGCAAAGGAAGACGCTGAAGAAATAATGGCCAATAATCATAACAGCGAAAGTAAATTGGAGAAAAGCGATAAGCACGAGATATTTGAGTTGGA